>OVBE01012054.1:0-13683 GCA_900406425.1 Iberis pinnata
CATTGATCTGTTCTCTGCAGTATTTGTTTTAGGATTTCAATTCTAGACCTATCAGAACTGATTGATTTTATGTAAGTGTTTGAATTTATTGCAAAATTATAACTTATAATATACACGTAAATATAGGTTGCAAAGGAAACATCGAACGGTCGAACATTTCCAACTTGGTTGCTCGATATTGCAAGAGGGCCAAACAGCATTGCTACGTCATACCCGAGGTATTGCNCGGACATTAGATCATGGTATATCGTCTTCTTCCGGAGATGTTGTGTACAACGACATTCTTCGAGAGATATTGGAGGTCCATTACAAAGGGATGTTGAATTTGAGATGCGTTGTTTTCATGTGTGATTGGTACGATCCAACGGACATTAGATCATGGTATATCGTCTTCTTCCGGAGATGTTGTGTACAACGACATTCTTCGAGAGATATTGGAGGTCCATTACCAAGGGATATTGAATTTGAGATGCGTTGTTTTCATGTGTGATTGGTACGATCCAACGGACGGTAGAGGTGCTAGAGTAGACAATTTTGGCGTGACCTCGATCAATTCCCGTAGAAAACTTGAAAAATTATGGTACCTCTTATAATTTTCTCCTCATAATATGTAAGTTTGGATACTAATATTGAACCCATACACATATACTATAAAGGAAAAAACTTTTTAAACCTCCAAAGTGGCATCCACCAACAATTTAAACTTTAATACATTGAACGTTCACATTGACATTTTAACATATTAAACTTCCAATATGTTTCCCGCAAATAAATTTTTACCCACACTCTAATTCCGTCATCGGCGATAACGTGGCACAAGATAATATTATTAGTAATTAATAAATTTAAAACTAATAAAACATTCAAAAATATAAAAAATTCAGAAAATATAAAAAAATTTAGAAAACTTAAAAATAATAAAAATTCAAAAGAGAAATTAAACTAAATTCAATAAATTGTAAAAATAAAAAAAAATATTTAATTTTTTTTCAAAAATTGACAACAATTTAGAAAAGTATAAATAATTAAAAATTATAATTCTTATAAAATATAAAATCTCAAAACGTATAATAAAGTTATAAGATTTATCAAAAAAAAAAAATTATAAAATTTATTATAAAATCATGATAAACTACAAAAATTATTTACATCATCGCTAAATTCTTGTAAACGTAGATTTGATAAAATTAATGTTAAACTATTATCTCAATACATTGAATCTTTTAAGTGTCAGTTAATGATTCCAACTTATAATTAATGTGGAATATGACTTGTAATAATCTCATTGAATAAAGATTATGAATTTCTATTAACTGAGATTATGAATTTAATTTTGACTTATATATACCCATGACACTGAGAATGTCATATTTTTAAAAAATATTCAATGCATTGAGGTAATATATTAATATTAATTTATCAAATATAATTTTAAGAGAATTTAACGATGATTTAAATAATTTTTTATAAAATATATTATAATTTTCTAATAGTTTTTATTTATATAACTCTTATAAGTTATTTATACGTTTTGAAAAATTTGTATATTTTTATAAAATTGTAAATTTTGAATTATTTATAATTTTCTGAATTTTTTAACATTTTCAATTATTTTCATAATTTTTATTTTTTTAAAATTTTTTAGTTTATTTTAATTTAGTTTTGAATGTTTATTTTTTTTATATTTTTCTGATTTTTTATTCTTATTAATTTCTATACTTTTTATTGTTTATAATATAATAATCATTATTTTTAATTAAAAATATTATTTTGTGCCACGGCATTGTTGGAAATACTGTTTTAGTGGACAATTTTTTTGCGGGACAAAATTGAAAATTAAATATGATAAAATTTTCATGTGAATGTTCGGTGTTAGTGAAAAAATATTGATATTTTGTTAGTATATATGGTAAGGGACAATAACATATTTTAAAAAGTTATACATCTGATGGTGAGATTTTGTGACAGACTGGATCATCATGCGCTTTCTCTCCCAAGTAAACTACATAAACCTATGTGATAGAAAAGTATCAATATCACTCAATGTTATATGTCTTCACATCACCAAATTAAAAGATATCTCCCATACCTTGCTCTCAGCAGTATCTAAAGGAAAACAGAGTACTTTAATTGTATGTTTATTCAATAACACGGTGAAGACTTATAAAAGGTGCCTTACAACAGAACAAGCTAAAAATACGAAACTAAAAGTGAACTAGAAAGAAGCAGAGAATAGCTGAGTCGTGGAAACAAATACGACTAGTTCAAACACAAATTAAACAGTATCTAATTAACTTATTTAACCAACAATTCCTCCCTTTAAACTAAATGCCCATCAGCATTAGTTTAACACTTCTTGTGACGTTACTTCAAGCAATCCCCTGAGTTTCTCAAACTGATCCAGCTTAATCGGTTTAGTCATCACATCAGCTACCTGATCATTACTTCCACATAAATCCAATCTTAATACTCCTTCATTCACCAAGTCACGAAGATAATGGAACCTAACATCAATGTGCTTTGTCCGATGATGCATAACAAGATTTTTGGACAGCTTAATTGTAGAGCTATTATCACACTTTATCACCATTTCCTCACTGATCTTTACTCCAAGTTCTTGTAAAATACCTTTGAGCCAGACGAGATGAAAAGCTGCATATGTGGGTGCAACGTATTCTGCTTCAGTAGATGACAGAGTGATTATGCTTTGTTTCCTTGAGCTCCAACATATTGCTGCTCCATTGATTAAGAATACATACCCTGATGTGCTCTTCCTGTCATGTTTGTCTCTGGCATAATCACTATATGTGAACCCCATCACATTCATTTCTCCCATCTTCTTGTAGTGTACTCCATAGTCTATTGTTCCTTTCACATATCTCAGCACTCTCTTTGCAATCATCAAATGTTCTTCCTTGGGATTGGACATGAAACTAGCTATTAAGCATAATACAAACATCAAATCAGGATGAGTAACTGTTAGATACATTAAACAACCAACAAGCTATTTGAATAATGTAGCATCAAGATGTCCATCTACTTCTTTTGACAGTAAAGTTCCTGGAACTATTAGGTTCTTGACAAAATTGCAACCTTCCATGTTGAATCTTTCAAGTATCTCTTTGGCATATTTCTTTTGACAAATGTGTATTCCTTCTACTCCTTGACACACTTTAACACCAAGAAAGAATTTCATCTTTCCCATATCACTCATTTCAAACTCCTGCTGCATTGAGGCCTTAAAGTCTGCACACACTTTTTCATCACTTCCAGTGTAAACAAGATCATCTACACACAAACTTACTACCAACAGATTTTCATCAGATTTTCTTGTGAATAAGGTGTGATCATAGCTGCTTTTCTGGAAGCCTTCTCTCTTGAAATAGCTTTCAATACGACTAAACCAAGCTCTTGGAGCCTGCTTTAGTCCATAGAGGGCTTTGTTTAGTCGATATACCTTATCTTCCTCCCCTAATTTAACAAATCCCTCAGGCTGATCCACAAATACTTCTTCCTGCAACTCCCCATATAGAAAAGCACTTTTAACATCTAATTGATAGACATACCAACCTTGTTGAGCAGTCACAGCTAGAAGGCTTCTGATTGTGTCCCAACGAGCCACTAGAGCATAGACTTCAGTGTTGTCTATCCCTTCAGTTTGAGAGTAGCCTTTTGCTACTAGTTGTGCTTTGCACTTTTCAACCTTTCCTTCTTCGTTCAGCTTTGTCTTGTATACCCATTTGACACCAATGTTTTTAGTGTTCAAAGGAAAATGAATAAGTTCCCAGGTAGAGTTTCTCTCAATAGAGTTTATCTCTGCCTCCATTGCCTTTCTCCATTTGCTTTCTTTTACTACATCAGAATAATAGACTGGATCATCAGAGGAGATGTATAGAGCAAGATGCCCCATATCTTCCCTTATCTCCTCTCCACTTACAAAATCACGCATCCAACTGGGCTGCTTTCTCAGTCTCTTGGAACTTTCTCCTTGCTCAAATCTTTGAGCGTGATTATCATTTGTCTCCTGTCTTGTTTCTTCTTGTTCCTCTGTTTCTAGAACATTGATCTCTTGTGCTTCACCAGTGATTCCATCATTGTCTCCTTCATCTGCATTTTCCTCTGCATTTTCAATTTCATCATCTCCTTCTGCATCTGTTTCTTCTCCTTCATGAAAATTTTCATTTTCTTCATCCTCCCCCCAGCTAAGGACATTAGTCTCTGGTGTTCTCAAGTTCCAATTCCATTTTGCATCCTCTTCAAAGATTACATCTCGGCTTACAACAATCCTTTTAGTCACTGGATTATAAAGCCTATAAGCTTTTGATTCATCGCTTATTCCAAGAAGAATACAACGATGGCTGCGATCATCTAGCTTTATTCTTCTTTGTTCTGGTATGTGAACATGTGCAACTGATCCAAACACTCTAAAGTAATCCATTGTTGGCTTGGTTCCAGATCATTTTTCCTCAGGAACCATGTCTTTAACAGATTTGGTGAAGCTGTGATTCAATATGTGTGCTGTCCATTTGGCTGCTTCTGGCCAGAGTTCCCTTGGTATTTCTTTCTCAGATAACAAACACGTGACCATATTCATAATAGTCATGTTTATTCTTTCTGCAACACCATTCTGTTGTGGTGTGTATGCAGCAGTTAATTGTCTCCTTATCCCATTCTCTCTGTAGAACATATTGAACATGTCTGAGGTAAATTCACCACCTCTGTCTGTCCTCAGTCCCCTTATAACAGACTTTGCTTCTTTCTCCATCAGGCTTTTGAATGATTTAAAGGTTTCAAAGGCTTCTGCTTTCTCAGTCAGGAAATATATCAAAGTCTTTCGACTAAAGTCATCTACTGTTACCAGCAAATAGCGCTTGCCACCTTGAGAGGTTGGAGTTATTGGACCACATAGATCAGCATGAAGTAGTTCAAGCTTTTCAGTTGCTCTCCACTTGCTCCTCTTTGGAAACTTGCCTCTATGTTACTTTCCAACATTGCAGATTGTACACACCTTGTCATCAACCTTGATATTTGGCAAACCTTTCACCATTTGGTTTTTCTGCATCAGTTGTAGAGATGCATTTTTAAGGAGCCCAAAGCGTCTATGCCATAGTGTGGCTGTGTCTTCTTCTTCTTCCACAATGAGACAAGATGTAGAGATTGGTCTTTTGACTGCATGAATCACAAACATTCGATTCTTGGTCATTTTTGTTTCAATTATGAGTCCACTTACAGCATGATACACTTGACAGAAGTTACCTTCAATGATGATTGACAATTGCTTTTCTTCCAGTTGACCAATACTGAGTAAGTTACTGGTAAGGTTTGGCACGTAGTAGACATCTGTTATAACTTGTAAATTTCCTTCAATAGACACTATGATGTTTCCCTTTCCTTCAACATTCAATTTTGAGTCATTTCCAAGCTTTAGTGAGTGTTTAAAACCTTCATCTAAGGACACAAACCATGACTTTTCTCCAGTTATGTGACTGGAACACCCTGAATGTAAGAACCAAATGCCTTGTTGTTCTTCCTCTTTCACATTGGCATGAGCCATAAGTAGAAGTTCTTCTTCCTCATCAAATTCAGCATAGTAGGCTCCTTTCTCATTGCTGGTACACTCATTTTGGTAGTGTCCCATTCTTCCACATTTGAAGCATTTAACTGTTGATTTATTGACAAAGGACCTGCCTCTTCCACATCCTCTGAAAGCACTTCCTCCTCTCTGTGTACCCCATCTTCCTCTTCCCTTGTTATCACGGTTATCACGATAAATTGTTTGGTTCATTCTCAACCTGCAATACTTGTTCATCCATTTTCTTTTCTGTAACCTTTCTCTCGTGAATCTGTAAGGAGGCTTGCAATTCATCAATAGTGAGATGATCAATGTCTTTTGATTCATCAATTGAACATACCACATAGTTAAAGTTTTCTGTGAGACTTCTTAATATCTTCTTCACGATTTTTCACCACATGTTCTCATGTCATTGGCTACCTCCATGACTCTAGCAAAGTAGCTAGTCACACCTTGCCCTTTCTTCATCTCTAGCATCTCATAAGTCCTTCTCAGCCTATGAAATTGAGATTTCTTCACTCTTGCACCACTCTGATGCTTCACTTTCATTGATTCCCAAAGCTGTTTAGCTGTCTCCTTTTGAGTGAGTTTTTAAAGTTGTTTTGTCAAATTGACTGGTACAAATAATTCTTGGCTTTGAGATCCTTCAGCTCTGCTTCTTCAAGAGCCTTCTTTTGTGCTGGATCCGGTGTTGCAACTTCTCTTAAATCATCATAACCTGGATCAATGATGCACCAGTATTCTTTTGATCGAAGCAAGTTCTCCATGACCATACTCCAATGGTCATAATCACATCAAATTTTGGAACTGTTGGTACGCTGAAGCTTGCTGGATCTGCCATTGCCTCTTGTGTTTTTTCTCTCAAACACCAACTCTTTATATTTTGCTCTGATACCAATTAAAGGAAAACAGAGTACTTTAATTGTATGTTTATTCAATAACAGAGTGAAGACTTATAAAATGTGCCTTACAACATAACAAGCTAAAAATAAGGAACTAAAAATGAACTAGAAAGAAGCAGAGAATAGCTGAGTCGTGGAAACAAATACGACTAGTTCAAACACAGATTAAACAGCATCTAATTAACTTATTTAACCAACAGTATCTCCTGCAACAAAACTGATCTGAATAATCATGACAACAATAAGAACTATTTTCACAAGAAGTGTGGTTTTCCCCATCTTTTCACTCATGAAAGAAGAAATAGGGATATGTGATATTTCAGAGCTTCTATATAAGAGATAATTTCCTGGTATCACTTAACGTTAGTGGTTACCTAATGAGATACGTACCGCAACTAACGACAACGATAAAATGTTCCTGTAATCACCAATAAAGATTAAAACTAACTACAAAACTAGCAACCATCAAATGTTGTTCTTGTGATCATCAATAAAGACTAAAACTAACGACAAACAATTTAAAATTTTGGTAGCTGCTCAAACAAATAACGAAAGCGATTAATAAAATATATCAAAATATTCAATTCAATTCAAATAAATTCAAAAAGTTAAAATAAATTCATAAAAAATACAATATATTCCAAAAAATTAAAAGTAAAAGTTACAATAAATATGGAAAACTAAATTAATTTGGAAAAACTAATATAAATTTTTAAAAAGTAAAATAAAATAAAACTACTAAAATAAAACATGTTATTGTTAACTAAGTAATGCAACGACTACAAAACAAGCAACAAAGCATGTTATTATTGTTGTCATTGGTCGGTGTCGGTCGTCTTTAGCGACATGCAAAAGAACAAAGCCACATATGTATGTTGATTCCTTAGCTTGTTCTATTTTTTAGTACTGATTTCCTGTTTTTTAGCCGTTGACTTTTTATGTATGACGCAACTCTATATATCTTTCTAGTGAGGAATCTATGATTAGAACCGATCAATTAAGAACACTCCCAGTGTTCTTTTTGAAATATTATTTTGATTGTTTACCTTTAAAATGTCAAGAATTTGTGAATGGTTACCCAAGGAGATGAGACGGGTTCAAGATAAGAACAATAACGTAGCTTCTTAATTAATCTAATTCTCACTTTGTAATATAAATAGAAACAACCCTAAAAATTATTTTTTTTTTTTTTGATAAAAACTCTAAATAATTATTTGATACAAGACTTATCAAATTTAGAACAGTAGCGTAGTTCCGTTGCTAATAAAATAAAATAATATTTGTTGAATGACTCCAACCATAAACCACAGGAGCTAACAAAACATAATTTTGAAAGGACTTTCTGTGTTAGTACCATTCGTCACAACAAAATCAAACAGACTATTAATTAATCAGATTTAGAATGAATTCATAATAACAATAACATCGAATATATACGTGATTCATTGTTTGTCTCTTAGGTTTGCCAATTTTGTCCACAATAAAGAGTTTTTGACTTAACCTTATGTAAGACAATTTGAAAATAGGGAAGTTTACTTAAATATCATACATTTTAGTACAAATGATCAGAACCATACAAATTTTTTATTACTGCTATTTTTTAAGTGTCTATCGTGCTTTTTACGTATTTACAGGAATGTCATTCGTCAAGTAGGAATTCGCTGACGTATATTAATGAACGCAGCCATGACACACTACTTACTACGATACAATTGAGTTATGGTTACGTTACAGCTTAGTTAAACAACCCGACTAGATTATGAGAAAATTGGCTTACTTACATATAGAAGTCAGCCCCTCATGATGGCTTATTTACATCAAACTGGCTGATTTATCTCTAAACGGTTGAGTTACGATCATAAGTCAGCCTATGTGATGGCTCACTTACGTAAATCTGGCTGATTTATGTGATAACGGCTGACTTACGCACTCAAGTTACAACTGACTTATACTTCGGCAGGATGAGTTGTTAAAAAAATTTCCAACAAATTTAATGATCATCGGTTGACTGAGTTATTAAATGAAAGGCCGACTTATTGGATGTTTATATGGCTGAGCTACCTATACTCAGTTGTACACAGTTGGATTAACGTTAAACTCAGCGTATTTACGGCTGACCTACTAGAGAAATATTAATGACTAAGATAACATTCATGTGACCGCTGATTTAGTTGACGATAGGGCTGATTTATGGTTTTCCAGCCTTATTACGACTGGTTAATTAGCAAAAGATTAATTACTAGAATAGAATTCACCTTGCGACTGACTTACGTTGTATTTCATGAATGATTTATTTAGACTGAGTTATGTGTTTGTATTGCGGCTAGCTTACCTTTTTTCCATGTCATCAGTTCTTATTTGTCATGTCAAAAAAATATGTTACAACTTACGGATTATTCTCCAATAATCATATTCTCCATCTATCTTCTTCATCTTATTCTTCATCTTTCTTTGAGAGCTTATGGATCATGTACTTATTGTTTCCACTAACTGGGTTAAGAAAAACGAATATGTATTTGACGCTGACAGTAGAGGATGTAGAGTTCTGCATAAAGATGGGCATACAACACGCGAAAAAGTAGAAAAAGGTTAAACTTGATGATTACAAATTGAATGAGTCGAGGCATTATATTCAGGTGAGCTACATGTTCTAGAATAAAGCTTTGACAACAATGACACACGATAACCCACCAGTTTATGTCTCTAATACTCGACAATTGAAAGGTTTCTAAGCCTATGGAAAATCGAACCAATACGTCTTTGTGAGGAGATTACGGAGAAAAAAGATGGTGAAGTTAGTCCGAATAACGGAGTAAGAGAGAAGAGTAAAATGTTATATAGTTTTAGCTTAGAAAGAGAACGCTTGGACATTGAATCTATTTCCAATGATAGCAATGGGGTTGTGAGGGTTTCCGTTTCGAGGACAATGACAATGACTGCTATAGTAAAGTGGAAGGAGAAAAAGAGAAAGTAGATGGAGAAGATGAAGCGGTCGAAGAAGATGATGAATTTGAAATCCGAATTGATTTGTTTGACGACTCGAATGGTGTGTCTTCTAAAGATGAAAAGTTCAGCTCATACGGTGAGTCTACAGCAGAAGACGAAGATTCAATGACGCTACCTCCAAAGAAGAGATCTCATAACTGGTCGATGAGCCGATGCACTGGGAATTCGGAGGTATTAAGGTCGAAGATGGATTCACTACACCTTGCGGTAGGGCAACGAGACGAGGGTAAACCCGATTTGCTGAGACAACTGGTACTTCTTACATTGAGGGATCGATTTGATTTTGATATAGAAATATATGATACGAATACATTGGTTGTTAAGTGTTGGGTTGTTGGATATCACTGGAAAGTTTGTGCTTCTACACAAGGGGATTCACCAGCATTTTACGTTCGTACTTATGATTCGGATCATACATGATCTTTAACTGAGCGTTCTAATTGTTCTGGATAAGCAACACCGTATATTTTAGGACAGTTGTACAAGGATTTTCTCAGCGACATTGGTCCATCCGTTCTACCTTCGAGTGTCGGAATAGCTATTAATAAGCAGTTTAATATAAAGGTATTTATTTTTTTGGGTCGGGTTGTTTAAAAGATTAGAATGAGTTATATTAACGATATGCAGAGTTATACTAACGTTAATTCTTAGTTATTTTAACGTTAATCATGAGTTTTTGTTTTCGATGTGACTCACTTAATTCTATAATGCGGCTGACTTATTCGAATGGTCATGTGGACAGATTCCATATTGGAAATCACAGAAGACGCTGTAATGTGCAAGGGAAATTGATGAGGGAACACCTGAGATTGAGTTTCCTAACTTACCTTCTTACTTATACAGGATAAGAAGGGCAAGTCCTATTAGATTTGCGCGTCTTCAAATCGATGACTGTGAAAGATACATGTATGTGTTCCTTTCATTTGGTGCGAGCATAGTTGGGTTTCCTTTCATGTGCAAAGTTGTGATCATAGATGGTACGTTTCTTAATGGTAAATACAAAGGGTCGCTTCTCACAACATTAGCTTAGGATGGTAAATTTCAGAGTTTTCCAATAGCTTTCGCTGTGGTTGACACTAAAAATGATGAATCGTGGGAATGGTTTTTTACGCAACTAAAAATTTTGATTTCCGACGAGAAGGATCTTGTGATAATCTCATATAGGCAAAAGTTGATAGGGAAAGAAATTGAGAATGTGTATCTGCTAGCTTCTCGGGAAATTTGCAAGTACCATTTATATAAAAACAATTTGGGACGGTACAAAGGAAACGATGATTTTTGTCTAGTGAAAAAAGCGGCAAGATGTTATAGGATGTCTGATTTTAATGCAATTTTCAAGGAGATTCAAGGGATTAATCATGAATTTCATGGATACCTCCAAAGAGTTGATGTCCGACTGTCGGCGTGTGTCCATTTCCCGGGTGAAAGGTACAATTTGATGACTACGAACATAGAAAAACCAATGAACAGAGCACTGCCAAATCCTAGAGGTCTTAACATTGTTCTACAATTAGAACCGAAACGGGATATGATGACTCGATGGTTTGGTGGACGTAGAGAGGATGATATATCGCAGCCAACCACGATTACTCGTGGTGTCGAGAAACTACTGCAAGTTAGTCAACAGCCGTAAATAATAAGTCAGCCATCGCAGCTCATATATGTGCCGTATAAAATCATAATTAAGCTGTAATGTTTTTTATTCTGTATTAATAATTAATAATAGGGTCGCGTTGATGTCGCTAAACTGTTTATGGTACAATTGATTGATATTGATTGTACTGAAGAAAAATATGGGCAGTCTTTGCATGTTGTTAACTTGATTGAGAGAACTAGCACATGCGAGTGTTTCAAACATGAAAAATTACCATGTGCGCACGCAATCGCAACTGCCTAGTACAAGAAAGTTTCTTGTATATCCTTGTGCAGTAAGTACTATACAACGCTTATTTGGTTAATGCATACACTGAATTGGTTATGCTGCTTGATTTAGTGCGTCAAGTTCCAGAAAATATGGATAAACAAGCGTGCATGCCCCCTTTTATTCGTCAACAACCATGAAGACCTAAAAGAAAAAGGATGAAATCCGGTTAAGAAGTTGCACTTGAAAAGAAACGTCCAAGGAAAGAACAAACATGTTCTCGTTGTAGAAAGAGTGGGCATAATGTGATAACTTGTCCGATGTAAACTAATTTATGGATTTGAATGCTTTTGTGATACGACTGAGATCTGGTTTATCTGTGGCTGAGTTCTGGTTTATCTACGGTTGAGTTACTATTTACAAATGAGTTACGAATTAGAATTATATTTATGTGGCTGACTTTTGGTTTAACTATATTTGAATTCTGATTTCAATAAGGTTGAGTTACTTTAGACGGGTGATTTACCGATTTTGGATTTCAATCGAAGAGTCATAATTTTTCGCATTCTCGCCTCTTCAATTTGTTTACCTTGGTGACGTAATAAGATATCATAGCCTCGTATTATGACATAATAGTAGTGTAATATGACATAGTAGACATCATCTAGGGTTTGACCTTGGTGATATACTGATTTGAATGCTTTAGTTATGTCAAATATTTTGAATATTAATCAAAGAGTCACAATTTTTTTTTGTATTCCTGCCTCTTCTATTTTTTAACCTTAGTAACATAATAAGACATCATAGCCTTGTATTATGACATAATAGCTATGTAATATGACATAGTAGACATCATCTAGGGTTTGACCTCGGTTTCCTAATATTATGGCTGAGTTACCTTAATAAAGGCTGGGTTTTCCTTTGTGAATGTGTGAGTTATGTTTATTGTACTTTATGACTCAATTATGCCTCTTACCGTCTTAGTCATGTCTAATCGAAGAGTCACAATTGAGTTATGCTTATTTTACGACTGAGTTATGCTTACTTTATGGTCGAGTTATGTTTACTTTACGATTGAGTTATGTTTACTATACGTCTGAGTCATTCTTACTTTACAACTGAGTTATGTTTACGACTAAGTCATGTTTACCTTGCGGCTGAGTTATCTTCGTGATAAGATTTACTATGTTTGATTACGGTTGAGTTATAGATTTTAATGCATGTTTTACGAGTGAGTAATACCAATTATGATTATGAATAAAATAGAGACTGAATTATTAGTACAACACATGAATATTGTATGAAGTAAAAAAATAGTGACTCAGTTATAAAAGTTAATGATATTTAGTCGGAAGATTACTCAGATACTGCTTTACTGAATCAGTCGAAGATTGTGAATTTAGACTTTAAACCTTACATGTTCAAGTCAAGTCAACTTATAAGTGTTCTAAAAACTTTTGATGTGAACACTTACAAATTCACTTAACCAGAACATGTAAGGTCTAAAGTCTAATTTCACAATCTTCGACTGATTCAATAAAGCAGTATCTGAGCAATCTTCAGACTCAATCTCATCAACTGATTAAACTATTAAAAAAAGTATATTCAAATTTTAGAATTACAAGAATGGAAATAACATAATTAATCAAGAAATGTATATACAGCAACAATGGAAGAAGTGAAGACTTTTCCAGGTTGCGGGAGAGTCACATCCACACCAAAGAAAAATGTTGGATGGTCAGTAACATTAGACCAAATCAACAGTGGGAGATTAGGTTCCCCTTTGGTGACTGCATAGAATAAGCAGGAGGGAAGCATATTACATGTGTACTCAAAGGATCTTGAATATGTAGCTACCATTTGGAGCAACAGACATATCTATTATGTGGGGTGTAATCTTCAAGAGGAAGCGTAATGAGTCTTTCCACTATCCCATTGAAGTGGCTGGGGAAAATAACAAGAAGAAGAAATTAGAACAAATTGAAGCCAGTATAAGAGAACATAGAACTGAAATTACCACTTTAATTTACACTCAACTAAAATTACCATTTGGTGGTTTCATAGGATACGCAGCCAATATTACAATCAATATTTGGAGATTTGGTGCCCCTTTGGTGGTTGCATAGGATAAGCAGGAGGGGAGCGGATTGCATGCGTATTATTTTTGAGGAAAATCAAAATAAAAAAAGATAGATTGCATGCGTACTGTTTCTGAGGAATATCGAAAGCATTAGAGAGGAATGGGAAGAAAAGAGAAAAAAACCCTGAGATAGATTAAGAGAATTTGAGAAATTGTGAGCAAATAAAAAGAAAAACATATATATATATATATATATATATAT
>OVBE01012055.1:0-13683 GCA_900406425.1 Iberis pinnata
AGGTACACCAGTAAGTTGTTGTTGTTGTGGTTGTTGAAAACCATTATGTTGTTGTTGGTTGGAGTAGTAACCTCTGTTCTGGTTGAAGTTGTTGAATGGTTGAGAGATCTTCTGCTGCTGAGGTGGGTACACTTAGTCTTGAGGATTAGCAACGTTGTTGCTTCTGTAAGAAAGACCAGGGTTGTTAGAGTAGTTGAAGTACCATTTGTTGTAACTCATTTGGTTCTGTACATAGCACAGCTCTTCTTGTTGTTGAGCTTCGGCAGCTTGAATATGGAGTTGTTCTTCATTAGAGATGAAGTGAACTTGATGTTGTTGACCCAGGAGTAACTTGTCCAACTTCTCATTCAGAGCCTTTATCTTCTTCTTAGTGCCATCATCAGATGCAAAAGGTCCTCTTGGTGTTCTGTCGTAGTCTTCACTATAGATCCCATCAGACTGGGCAAGGTTCTCAACTAACTCACATCTGTCATCAACTCCTTTTTTGAGGAAGTTCATATTGCTTGCAGTGTCCAGCAGCATCCTTATCTTGGGTAAGGCACCTCAGTAGAGTGTGCTGAGCAAGGAAGCCTTGCTGAAACCGTGGTGGGGACACAGCATAGTGTAATTTTTAAAAAACTCCCACACCTCAGAGAAGGTTTCAGAGGTCTTCTGTGCAAATCCGAAAATTTCATTCCTCAAGCGTGCTGTCCTTGAAGTTGAGAAGAACTTCGCGAGGAATGCCTTCTTGCAGGCATCCCATGTGGTGATTGAGTTCATGGGGAGTGACTTCTCCCACTGATGTGCCTTCTCCCCCAATAATAATAGTAACAAAACAAATCCTTTGACACTTGCAACAAATTCCAGAAGGTAATCTAAGCAGTAGGTGTAGCAACCCATGAATCTTTGAAATATCATTAAGGTATCAGAAAAGCGAAGCGGAAACACAAATCATATCAAATCATTCCTAACTAAGAAAATTTTTTTTTGCTCCTGCCCTTCTTATATCTTCTATGTTTTATTGAAACACAACAATGACTTCTTACATTGTTTAATGAAATAACAAAGATCACGAACTATACTTCTACTCATTTAAAAAAAAATTCTTAGTAGTTCTAATCTAAACGTTCTTGACCTACCACAAGAATGTGTATGTTATATTTGTATTATTAGAACTTCTAAGTTAGTAACATATTCCAACTCCAGATCATTGAGAAGAGTGTGTCCCCTCTCTGCAGCTTGCCTTGCAGCTGTCTTAGTAGAAATGACGATATCTCCCATCATAAGCTGCACAAAAAGGACGAATCTTTACGAGTTAAGCGATTTGGAAGTTGGAACCATATAATTACAAAACCAGCGAATGAAAATAACAATTCCTACTACTGGAAGTTTTAGTTCAGGGATATGTTGTGACATAGAAAGTACATCAGGGACATGAATGAAGTGGAAGAGCATAATAATTAACAGATGCAAAAATCATATACATTTTATTAATCAACTTTCAAATGCTTAAAAAATAATCTATAAGGGGATACTTATGACCGAGCAAGCAAAATATGAATATGCATTACCGCCTGTGATGTTGGACGAACTTCAGATTCTTGGCATCTTCCTCTGAAAATTAATCAATACATTCGCATAAATTAGGGGTTTGCACAACCAGCGAGTCAACAATCAACAAGAAGAAACAAAGTTTCAGATACCACAAATTCGGATAAACTGAGGAACGATTCTGTTTTATAGATATAGAAACCAGTTAGATCTGAACGGCTTACCAGTGAGCTCATCAGGAAACCATGACGCCTTGAATTTGGTTCTCTTTGGTACCAGATTATGTGAGAGAACACGAGGCAAAACCCTAGCCTATAATCAACAAGAAACTTAAGTTGAACTTCGAGGAGGACAATGGACTCCTACATTTTATGCTCGTCAATAGCTTCGAAAAAGAATCACAAACGTGAGCAGATGATAATGGTCTACGACTTACAAGAAAGAAAAAAAGGTATTGGAGTAAAAGAAATAAAAAGAATGAATATCAACCGGTGGATCAAATAGATCAATGGTTAACCATGAACGAAAGAGTAATTTTTTTTTTTAACTCTAGAACTTCATTCAACTTTCAAACAACTACACTGTTCGGGTGATTAGCCCTCATAACGGGTATCAACCAAGCAGGAATTACATCAAAGAAACATAAATTAAAAGGTGAAAGGGAGGTAGCAAATTTAGCCATAGCATCAGCTCCTAGGTTCTCCTTTCTTGGCACGTGATCTAAGGAACCAGTCTCAAATGTTGTGAGTAGATCATTAAACTCTTCAATCAGACCATGAAGGCCGGGCCATTCATTAGGAGCTATGGCCGCTTGGACTAAGTCGGCTGCATCAGTCTTGAAAGACATTCTTGCCACATTCATCGCCTTCACACAGTCAATTGCCCACCGCAAAGCCATTGCTTTTGTAATCATCTCGTTCTCTTGACATGGCATTGCCATTGCACCACAACTCCAGAACCGTTCACCACATAGTAGAATCCATCATAATCCACTCTTTTCGGTTCCTACCTTCCATGAGCCATCCACTAGGCAGGTAAAGCTATCACTTGAGCTGCACCTTTGCTCTGTTTGTCTATCATTGAGTTGGAGTGTCTCCTGTCTTGCAAAACAGTTTCGTTGTGTGTGAATAGAGCCTGCCGAGGCATCCCAGAGATCAGCGTCTTCAAGAGCAATGTTCAGGGCTTTTACTGGAGAGATGTATGTCCCTGAAAAACAGAAATCGTTACGCGCTTTCCACAATCTCCAAATGATCCAGGGGATTAATTTGTAGGCTTGATCAGCCATAGGGGATGAGACATTCTTGAGCAAAAAACGGCTGAAGTTCTCGTATAGTGACGAGCTGAAGGGAAGTTGCATCACATGTGATACATCGGCTAGATGCCAAATAGAGTTCGCAAAGGGGCATAAGAACAGTAGATGGTTTATCGTCTCTTCCTCCATTCCACATCTCGGACATCGGCTATCATTGCTAAGGTGCCGATATTTGAGAATAGCCCCAGAAGCAATGCTATTGGAGAGATATCTCCACAAGAAGTTCTTTAACTTTGGGCTTGTCTCCAACTTCCAAATTCTCTCAAAGAGGGGATTAAATGTTGGGCCAATGATCGTTTGATTTTCATCAGGATGTGTGAGAATGTGAGAAGCCGTCCAATACCCGGATTTAACTGAGTACCGACCATTCCGCGAATAGCTCCATATGAATTGGTTTTCTCGGATGCGAGATCCCACATATACTTGTGTTACAAGAGAGACATCATCTGGATTTAAGAGTGGTTGTAATAAGGGAATATTCCACATTGATGAGTTTGGCAACAACAACTCCTGGAGAATTAATGGTATCCTTTGCATAAGGTTAGGCACTAATAGTCTCGGCGGTCTCGGGGGGTAGGCCGGCATCCAAGGCTCAGTCCAAATTCTTTCACTGTATCTCGAACCAAACACCATTCGGGTTCCAGATTTGAGTAATGATTGGGCCGACCATAAGCCCCTCCACGCAAATGAGGGTCTAGTACCAAGGGGAGCTAGCTTTGGGTCACTTGCCGTGAAGTATCGGCTTTTAAACACGCGCGCTAGGAGTGATTGAGGATTCGTGATCATGCGCCATAGTTGTTTCCCTAGTAAGGTGGTATTGAAATCTTCAAGATCTTTAAAACCAATGCCCCCTTCCTTCTTTGGTTTGCTCATGTTTTTCCAAGATATCCAATGAATACCATTTCCTTAGGCTTCGTTTCTCCACCAATATTGGGCCATGATGGACACTAGACCATCACAAACGGCTTTCGGCATTCGAAAACATAACATTGCGTAAGTAGGAAGGGCCATAGCAACCGTTTTGAGGAGCGTCTCTTTGCCGGCTTGGGATAGGAATTTGCATTTCCATCCGTTAATTCGGCTCAATAATCTTTCCTTTAGCGAATTAAGAATGCTCACCCGGGACCCACAAAACGATTCATGTAGTCCTAGATAGAGACCTTCCCCACCTTCTTGGTGAATTCCTAGTAATGATTTAAGTTCTTGCTTCCTCGATTCCGAGATCTTTTTACCGAATATGAGACTTGATTTTGCACAATTCACTTCTTGTCCCGATGCCGTACTATATTCCGAGATGATATTAAGAATTGACCTCGCTTCCTCCACACTTGCTTGGCAAAAGAACAAGCTATCATCGAAAAATAAGAGGTGGGATATTGCCGGGGCTTGTGGTGCGATTTTGACTCCAGTGAGGTGGTTCCTTTCTTCGGCTTTTTGAAGCTTTTGAACAAGCAGTTCTGTGCATATGACAAAAATTAAGGGTGAGATCGGGTCTCCTTGCCTAATATCGCGGGAGGGTTGAACCGTGCTATATGGTTGGCCGTTGATTAGTACCGAGAACGTGGGTGAGGTGATGCAAATCATTGTCCATTTCACCCATTTCTCATCAAAACCCAATACTTGTAGTGCCTTTTCTATAAAGTCCCATTCCAACCGATCATATGCTTTTGTCATATCCGTTTTAATAGCCATGAAGTCTTTAGCACATCAGTTTCTTGTCTTAAGCTCATGTATTATTTCATGTGCAATAAGAATGTTATCCGTGATCAATCGTTCCTTAACAAAGGCCGTTTGGGATTCGGAGATGACCGAAGGGAGTACATTACTCAACCTTTTTGTCATAAGTTTTGCTATAATCTTATAGGCCACATTTCAAAGGCTAATAGGCCTAAATTTAGATAGGTTAGAAGCTTTTGGAATTTTTGGTATTAGACAAAGGTTGGTACGATTTAGTCGGTCATCTAATACACCATTCTCAAAAAAATTCTTAACCATAGAGACTATGTCATCTCCTACAATTCCCCAATATTTATGAAAGAAGGCAGCCGTTAACCCATCCGGGCCTGGGGCCTTAGTAGCATTGATGTCGCACATAGATGAGTGAATTTCTTCAGAAGTTACAGTTTTGGTGAGCTCTCCATTTTGTTCCACTGTGACTTTTGAGCTGATATCGGCAAAGAAGTTGTGATCCAGGCTTCTATTTGATTTCATAAACAGGTTGGAGAAGTGTGCTTCAGCCACTGCTCCCATCTCCGGATCAGAGAAAAATTCTTGCCCTTGTTCATTAACGAGACTTCTCATACGATTATACGCTCTTCGGGCTTTTGTAGATGCGTGAAAAAACTTTGTGTTCCGATCACCCTCACTAAGCCAATGTATTCTACTCTTTTGATGCCAAAAGATTTCTTCCTCCTTTAGTGCTTTGCTTAGTGATGTGTTGAGGGTCCGTAGTTGAACCGAGTCGAAGGTGTCTCGGTGAGTGAGATCGTTGATAGCAATCTTCGTTTCCTCAATTATCATGGCTGAATTTGTTTTGTTCTGTTTTTTCCATTTAGATATCTCGTGTCGGCATCTCTTGATTCGGTCAATCACATTGTCATTTCTGTCCGCTTCAGCATTCTTCCAGCCTGATTTTACTATCGATTCAAAGCCTTCTTTATCCATCCATCTTCTATCGAACCGAAAGTTTTTGTAACGTTTGTTTTTCTGATTTTTGCCAATTTATGAGGATTGGGCTATGATCCGATCCCACTCTTTGGAGATAACTAGCAGTTGCTTGGGGATACAAAGATCGCCACATCCCATAGGCAACCGCCCTATCGAGCCGACAGTGAACAATATCATTGTACATGCATCCATACGAAGAGAACATATTTCCATTAAAAGGTATGTCGTTCATCTCACAAATTTCGAGCATTGATCTAAAGGGTATGAAGGAAGCTTCCAATCTAGTGATTCCACCAATCTTCTCTTTGTTACTCGTAATCTCATTGAAGTCCCCGGCCATTACCCAAGGACCTTGTCTCCTCACACTAGTTTGCATGAGTTTTTCCCAAACATAGTCCCTATTGTCTCTTATCGGGTCTCCATAAACGAAAGTAATGAAAGATTCTCTATTTTGCCAAACCATCCTTATATCGATTAAACGGTTGGAGGATTCAAGCAATCTAATGTCCACCGAGTCCTTCCACATTAGAGCTAATCCCCCACTTAATCCTTTCGGTTCAACTGTATGTAGATCATGATACCCTAGTATTCCAAGTATCCCTTCAAGGTAGTTTCTTTTATTTTTGGTCTCACTTAGGAACATTAACTCTGGGAAATATCGACCATATATTTTCGTGAGGTGTTGAACTGTCAAGGTTGTTCCTAGACCCTGACAGTTCCAAGCTAAGGCTCTAACTGGACTTGGGTGGTTTAGGATAAACCACCAAAACCAATTTTGGAGACAATGTCTCACGAGTGGGAGGAACTTCATGTGAAGTGGAGATAGAAGGAATTGGAAAGGTTCCTTCTTGCGGAATCGTAGGGAGCTCATAGTTAAGATTGGTTTTCATCAATACTCCCGGACTATCATTAGGATTGTAAAGGGGATCAGAGTGATCCGAGGTGACACGAGTCCCCATATCTATCATTCTTGGTTTCTTATCCGGTTGCAGTGATGGATCATTAGCTTCAGGTGATCGTTTTTTCAGGGGAGATAAGACCGAGAATTCCGATAGAGTCGGTTTGTCTAAGATAGCCAGGGATCGGTTTGATGGAG
Source organism: Iberis pinnata (assembly GCA_900406425.1). Lineage (NCBI taxonomy): Eukaryota > Viridiplantae > Streptophyta > Magnoliopsida > Brassicales > Brassicaceae > Iberis > Iberis pinnata. Next base: position 6,606 of record OVBE01012055.1, read on the forward strand.
GTTTACGTTTCCAGCTCCCCTTACTGTGGCTTTGACCTTGTGGTCCACTTTGTTTAGAGAATGAGAGCCTTTTTGCGATTGGTTCTCTAAGCTTCTGGTCACATGATGGGGGGGGGGCATTATCAAGGAGTAGATCCCTCTTGGAGTTACTGTCCATATATTTGGGGTTGCTGCATGTTCCCTTTGTCTCTATGGCCTTGCCTTTGAGCTTCCTGCGTAGGTCACTATGGGATAGAGCAGCCTCACCAGCGCTTCTAGAGGATTCTTGTGATCTTGGTCCATTAGAGTGTTGGGATTTTTGTCCCCTCGACTGTAACTTAGAGCCATTTCTGGATCTCGCAGGCTTTTTAGTAACCAGGGGTGAAGATGCTGTGGCTTCATCATTTCAAATTTGGGAGCTCTTAGATTCCTTAAAGGATCCTTCATGTTCTTGTAGACGAGTTGGGCAGACAGCAGCCTCATGTGTTAGACGTATGCAATGGAAGCAGCACTTGGCTAGCTTTTTATATTCGAACTCAATGATTTTTGTCTCTCCGGTGTGAAACCGTGCGGCTTTTCTGAAGATCAAGGGTTTATCAATATCGATCCAGATGTTGGCTCTAACATATTCCACCGAAGAAGACTGTTTTGCGTGTAATTCCACACCAACAACTTCCCCTAGATCCGAGCCAATTTGTTCTACAGCTTTGGCTTTTAGCAAGTGAAGAGGGATGCCTTTGATTTTTACCCAGAATCTTATCTTAGACAGTGCATTCTCTGCCATATTCGATTCCCATCTTGCAATGGTGATCATCCAGCCAGTAAAAAACCACGGGTCCCGCCTCAGTATGCTAGCAAGGTCAGTTTCATCCTCAAAATGGAATTGGACTTGATTGTTCCCAATATCTCTTCCTCTAACTCTGTCTTCAAGCTCCCAAATTCTGGGTAAGCCTAGTACCGCACCGGCTACCTTTTGAGTTTTAGGATTGAGGAGTCGGACAATCAGGCTCTTGGTATTTTCTTTGATTAAATCTGCATTTTCCAGGTCAGGAATAATGATGGGGTTTTCCTCGTCCAAAGCTTCACTTTCGCGGAGTCAGCGCTGGAAGTCCTCCTCTGGTCTGTAACGAGATCTTGGAATCTCATGACTTAAGAATTTCGTCGAAGTCACTTGGACTTAAATCAGTAAGGAAATCAAGAGGATAAGAAAGGAAGATAGGTTTAGAAACAAAACAGAGTGGATTTCACACTCAAACAGAGAGGAGAAGCAAGATGTTTAAAAAGGGGGAACACGATCTTGTTGGTTGGTAGGGAACATCTTAGGATTTCAAGAGGGGCCCACTTGTCAAAAAAACCAAAAACGTGGAAGATGGAACATTAAATGCTCACGAGTATTCCAATATAAAATGGTAAAATGGATGGGACACAAACACAGCGGTTTGTAGACAGATGTCTAAGTGGGTTGAATGAAGCTACATGAGCTTAGGGGTTCCATTACCAAGGTAAGGAGAAGCTATGATGAGCTTTGAGCACCGTCCGTACAAGGCGGCTAATTCCATACGATCGCCATTTTTGAGAGGATTAGGGCGAACTCTATATTGAGCATTTTGTGCGTGCAAGTAATTATCGAGTAATCCTTATTTTAGTGGATTGACCAATAATTTTTTTTATTATTATTTTAATGTATTTTAGAGTATTAGGGTTTAAAACTAATTAGTTTGATTTACAAATAAAACATTCTTTAGATTTATAAATTTATTCTTAAAACATAATTTTATATTTTTAGTGTATTCGAAACTTTTATATACATTTTTTTACGTAATCTTAATCCTTAAATTCTTATACTTTAAATTTTTAGGGTCAGGAATTTATAGTTTTTAGGGTTTAAGACTTTGTAGATAAACATGTTATAAGCTTTAGGGTACAAATTTTAGGGTTTCAGTCTTAGAATTATTCAGTCTATGGTTAAACATAGATATAGTGAAATATGTGTTTGGGAATAAACTTGAGGATTTAAGATTTGACATTCTTAATAGTTTTTTTAGTGAATATAGTTTTTTAAGCTTATTATTAATCTTTCTATATTTGTTATATTATAAAAGTAAATATCCAATTTTCTTGATAAATAAATCATAAAAAATTAAATATTCAATTCAGAGTTTTGGTCTAGACTTTTTTTTATGGAATTTTGGTCTAGATTTAGTATCAAAATCAAGATTTAGCCGTCTATAATTTAAAAATTTTGGAGGTTAAAAAGCGATATCAACTCTAACCCATGAAAAATGACAAATATGTCTTCTAGATTAAACTGTAGCCTCTAAAACATACACTCTCAATTAATATTACATATACAATTAAAGACTTTTTTATTTTATTTTGTTAATTGAAAAATGAGAGTGTAGAAAATATTTTATTTTGATGGTCTAGAAAATGACCGTTATAAGATTCCTTTTTGGGTTTAGAAATAATTTCCAATTTAGGGTTTAAGATATATCCAATTTAGGATCTAGAACTATTTTAATTTAAAATAAAATAAAACAGCAAGACAAATATAAATTTTGGGTAATTAATGCTAATTAAAAATTTAGATATATTACATTATGATAATTTGAAATTAACAATCAAACAATTCAAACCCAAAATCGATAATTGTATATAATTGGTTTTTTTAGGATCACTCGAGTTATGTCTCTCTTCATATTTCTCTCACTAAAATTCTCTCTACTGTTTTTAGCTTTCCACCGACTGAGCTTTTTTTGTCTGCCGGTGTCCGATATAATACCGGCACCGTGCATCTATATATGTAATTACTCTAAACTTTTTGCTCTCCCTTTTTGCTTTGATTTCGGGTGGTGTTCTTCAATCCTCCTCACCTTTAGCTTCTCCTCCGATGTTCTCCTACCAACTGCCTTCTCAACAACCTGCTCTCTTTGTGTCTCACTATCTCCTTCAATGGTTCCTAGTCGGATTGCACTTGAACAATATCCTCACCAATTTCGCGGTTGCATGTATCCGATCTGGGATGAAGGAACCATGACAGAAAGTGTTGATGTTGGATCGGCTTGTGTAATGGCGATCTCCTAGAGGTGGGCATACCGGTGTGTTAGGTGGCATTTCAACAACAACCGGTGGTGGTGGAGGTCTTCCTTCGGGTGGTGTATCATGGCGGTGGCTATTGCTTTCGTTTTCATGCTCCTCTCCGGCGGTGGACTTTGGTGGAGGCGTCGTCTGATCAAAGCTTTTAGGGTTGGGACAAATGTTGTTGAATGGTGGCCACGTGTCCTCATTTCTCAACACGTATTGTTCTGCTTTTGTTTTATATCTTTCGGTTATTTTAATATTCCTTTTAGTTGTATGCTTTATTTTGGTTATTATGTTTGTAATGTCGTCATCTTTTTGTTGTTATATGAGATAGGTCACCCCTATGAGGGTATAGAGTTTGTACTCCCATCCCGTTCCGGTACTGTACCGTTATATCGGGTTATCTTGGATCTATTGCGGTCTAGACTGGTTTTCCTTTCTAGAATCCGCGGTCTTTCAGGACTTGTTATTCTCCTTTTAGGAGTTGTTATTTCCTCTTATTCTGAGAGCATCTACCTAATATGGGTTGTACTTTCCTTCTGGTGGGGTTTCATGTACCCTATATGGGTTTGTATCTATTCTCCATCTAATAAAATATATGTTGACAACAAAAAAAAAAAATCTATAATTGTATATAAACTATAACAATGATCAAGTGGCCTAGTGGTTGTGTCACCGTTGTTGCCTTATTACCAGACCAGGGATCGAACCAGGTCACTCGCATAGCGAGTGTATTTTCTCCTATTTATTGAGTTGGGCTACTGGGCCGGTCAGTTGTGGCCCGAATACTAATGTGACAAAAAAAAAAAATATATAAACTATACTTTGGTCAATTCCTTTACACTAACCAACAAGAACAATAAAACCCATCTGATTCCTTCAAATATCTCTAATTTTATTCCATTCTCTTATACTTTTCCAATGAAACATCCGTAAGAAAAAAGCTTTATCCTACTTAGAATTCTCTAATCCTTTCTCCGTTTCTCTTTCTGCTTCTTTTTCTTTTATCTTCCAAATATCAGATTGAGTGATATAGCCAACTCTTCTTGTATGGTTGTGAGCTTTCTCTCTCGGCCTTAACACATTGTAAGGATTTGTATCATTAACATAGCAATATAAAACTTTCAAGGAAACAAAACAGCCAATCAAACATTAACTCAATCTTTACCTATATGAGGGTTTGCAAACTCGTAGACGACAAATGAGAGTGAAAAACCAATATGAAACTCCACGTATTGCAATTATGTGAGTCTTTAAGAGACTGGTGTACAATTTTTATACTATCTTATCCTACTTCTTAACATAACTAATCCTTTATATAACAAGAGAATATGATCAGCTGCAAAAAAAAGAGTTAAGTTAATCTGAACATACTTACACCAATGAGGACTCCGATCTCTACTCCTAAGAACAAAGTGGTTGTGGTAGTGATGGTCCATAGTGTAAAATTCTTCTTGTCCACATGCCACAAGAAGATTTCCTCTTCATAGTCTACCTAACATGGTACACGTCAAGAAAGAGTAAATCTGAATATTTTTTTCAATAACCAGAGGCATGTGCACATCCCAGATTCTTTTGGATTGATTTGAACTTACCAAGCCACTGCCAACAGAGATCACCATTGTTGCTAAAGCACACTGTGAATTTGATAAAGAGCTTGAAGTTAATAGCCATATTTTTGTTGAAGATAGTCTGAAAAACTCCATAACTAATGGACAAAGATTGTAGCGCCTACAATAAGATCGCACCAAGAATCATATTGGTTCTGTATGAGTATAGGATACAAGATGAAGTGATACGAAAAATCCAAAAGACAATGAAACACAATCTTAGTAAAGGTATACCTCAATAGCAGCATCAAGTACGGTGTAATAACTCAGAATAGCATCATCAACAACCTGGTTAACAACGAAAAGTCTTGACTTAAGAGATACGAACACACAATTCCGATTACCACACTAATAGAATGTTTACTAAACAAGAATTGGTTTTTTTTCTAATTAAATGATAAACTGATAACTGAATAAGAAAATACACTCATGATCCAAGATAATAAAGAGAGACCATCAAAAACAAAGTCATTATTCTGCCACCATTATCTCCAATGATTCCGATAGAAATTCAAATTGAGAAGAGAAAGAAGTCACCGTCGAAAGACATTGACCCAGAGAGATTGGAGATTTGAGTTGAAAGAGATTTATCTGAGACTTTGGCGAGAAGTAGAATCGTCGTCCACTCTCTAACAAGCAAAGCTCAGAGATTCTCTTCTACAGCCATCGATCAATATACAGCTTCCCTCTTAGATGATTTGCAGAAGATAGTCATGATCTATTACGGTTAAAAGGAAGAAGAAGGGAAGATTCAATCTCTTCGCCATGCTCCAGCTCCATCTAGGGATTTCGTTGAAATCGTGTCAGGAAAATAAAAAAAAAAAAGTTAATTTTTGGCAGTATAAGAAATGAAAAGTGTCAAAATCTTGTCTGTCCCAGTATACAAAAAAATAATCTTCAATTAACAAATTAACCTACTATAATCGAATTCATTAATAAATTAATGAGTGGACAATTTTGTTCTCTTATTTAATTAAAAAATAAATAAAATTATAAAAATACAACAAAAAATTGATTTTTTTTTTCTCTTCTTCTTCTCCTTCTTCTCTTCAATTTTCTGATTTTCTTTAAGTTTATAACAAATGGTAATCTATATATCAAATTGAAACTCTTTCAACAAGGATTCTAAATATACTTTTGGATTTTAAAAATTCTTGCGCATGTGCCCGAAAAATCTATTTTAAATTCTAGGTTCGAAAATGAATTTGTTCATAATGAAAAATAACTATTGTGCTTTGTTGCTGTTGGTTTCTTGAGCTCGAATATGGTGTTCGATATTGAAATTCCACTCTAAAACTCCATTAATTTAACTTTAAATTTTGAGAACCAAAACTTCATGATAAAATTATGATTTAGTTAATTGAAATTAAGAGGTGAAATTAGTACCATTATATTGGAAATTTTAAGAGATTTCTATAGATATATAGAGTGATACATGTGATACTTGAAATCAGAATTCACCATTGATGATCTTCAAACTATTTTCTGTCAGGTATAACTAGGATAACTAGGATAACTAAGACAGTAAGGATAACTAGAATAACTGGTACAACTAGGTGAACTAACTTAAGTGGGACAAACAATATGATGTTGTTGAATGTTCTTGATGATATCAAATTATTTTTACCACATAATAACTAAGTTTAATTAGTAATGCTTGTAATTTGTGTGTTTTGGTTTTTTGCAAAAACAATGACAATTATGTCAAAACTAAAAAAATTATGAAAAAATGAAAAAAATATGTAATTCATTATTTGTGATTTGCTTACGATATGGGAGGAGTACATCAAATTTTTGATGTATTAATCATTTTGGAATTATGTAATAAATATTTGTAAAATTATTTCTACCTATTTCAACTTTTGCATATAATACCTTACACTACTAGGAATTGTTTTAAAAATTAGGCATTTGAATTACCTAATTGTTGTAACTAATACATTTTTGGAAATATTTTTATACAAAAACGTGTTAGATGTACTTTGATTATCTATTCAATGTAGTTTATCTAGAAAACTTAAGTTGAAATTACGGTTTAACTTGTTTTATTGTTTTTGGTCAAAAGTCATACTTTGTAGAAAAAAGAATAATTGAATAACTAGGATAACTATGTTATAATAATTGCATAGTTAAACGTAGTTATTCATAGTTATTCTATTTTGGCGGCGCACTTGTCAGCTTTGTCAGCAAGTTAAAACTAGTTATTCTTAGTTATTCTATTTTGGCGGCGCACTTGTCAGCTTTGTCGGCAAGTTAAACCTAGTTATTCTATTTCGACGGCGCACTTAATATCTGTTATATATTTAGTTAAACCTAGTAATTCCCAGTTAAACTCAGTCTTAAAACATAATTCTTTTCAAAACATCCTAGACATTTAAGCATAAGTCTTCAAACAAGTCTTCAAACAT
>OVBE01012056.1:0-13682 GCA_900406425.1 Iberis pinnata
AAAATCACAAACTTACTAAAATCAACTATAAATGTGATGTATGCACGCCTAAAGACCCCATAATTGATGCTAAATGATATGTAAGAACCATGAAACTTCAGAGTCATCAACTCCCCCAAACTAAATCCTTGCTTGCCCTCAAGCAAGTAATTCAGAAGTCTGGGAGTGNCAAAACATGCTGCAAACACAAGTAATATTAATGTCCTGGTTACTAGTTATAGAATGCAATCCTAAGTCATCCCACCTAATAACTTTAGCCATACTCATCACAGTTCATCACAAACCAATTCCAATTTCCAGAATGGATTCAAATTCGTTTCCTCCTTTAACATTCATTAATCAGGAACCATGGATCAAGTCATGTGCCTTCAATGAACTCATTTGGTCAAGGACATGTTAAGGAGTAAAAATGACCCCTTCATGCAGTGGTAAGTAATTCAGAACAAGGGTTCTCTCAAAAAGGGAATGAGCTTTAGCAGTTTAGCAGAAGGCTAAAGGTAAGAACACATAGATGCATACAGAAATAGAACCCCATCTACCCAATGCTAATGAAATCTAAGTTTCCTGATTCTACCCAGTGACGCGTCCTAGTTCTACCCTTTTGAAACTCAAAGTGATCATACCCATTCACATTCCCAGTTTTCATCTTTTCTTTGTTACCCTTAGGAGAGACTTCTTTCTTAGATGCTGCTAGCTGTTTCAGGAACTTACTTACTTAAACACTTAATGGCTCTTGACCTTTTCACTTGCACTATCTTTTGGGTTTTACCCATTTGAAATCATTGTCATATACTTTCTAACTTTGCACTAGTCATACTTCTTCTGCATATCATTGTTCCCCCAAACTTTTCACTAGCATGTTCTGATTCTTTTTCCATTCCTCTCCTAAGGTCCTTTCTTAACACTTCCCTTTTTACCAACTAACAATACCCTTCTTATTTGTTTTCACCCAAACCAACATTAAAAATCGAATCTCACCTAGTTTTTTCTAGTCCAAAAAGCATGGAATAGAACTACATGAGACCCTATTGCTGTCAGTTTGAACCTAACACGTTCTACCAAGCTCATTCCATAAAAGTCCTGCCACTCAGTAGTAAATTCAGAGTTTGAAAGTAGGTAAGGTTAAAAGGTGGGGATTCTACTTGGGTTAACAAGAGTGGTAAAAGGTAGAAGATAACTCAAATATGTATATGATATCCATGAGTTCATATTCAACACACAAACATGATATTTAAGCATTCAAATACAAGTTCTAATAGATAGGAACAAACTTTAAATCACAACATGCAGCAGGAGACAAATGATCATGCAAATTCAAATTCCAAGCAAGGTGCAGTTTTACTTCAGACAATTTCAGGATGCATTAGACAACTAACAACCAGGGCACTAACACTTTCTGAGAAAACAACATACTTACAAGGTTATCACCTTCCTAGTTTTCTATGCATGTGCAACATCCTATATGCAACTAAATAAAATGCAAATGACACTGTTTTTGAAGAAGAATTTTTTGAAAATTTTCAGATTTTTATGGGTTTTTCATATGCTATAGATGCTATGTGAATGCAATGCAAAGTGGAGACAAAGGAACAAACAAGGAAATTTCATAAAATAAAAGGTCCTCCAAATCCTCCCCCAAACCTGAATTACACAGTCTCTGTGTAATCCAAATTTTGGATTGGACTCAAGGAAGGACATGATAGTGAAAAAGCATTAAGACATAAAGACATGCACAAACTTAAAACGTGAATAGATGGAGGTGCAGTGGATCATACATTGGTTATTTAGAGATGAATTCAGTTACTCCCAAATTGGGAGTTGGATGAGTCTCCCTCCAAGGAGAGGTTTAATGATGGTTTGATCGCATGGATCAATCTTGGTGTTGAGGTACATATCGATCTAGTGTTGAGCATTGGATCGATCATGAACATGCTTCAGATCGATTATGTATCGACAGAACAGTGTGCTTGGCTTGATCGTGTTGTGTGTGGATCAATCCTTAGCAAGCATGGATCAATCTCGGCTTTGAAAACGCATCGATCCAGATGAAGTGGATCGATCACGGTCACATTTTGGATCGATCCGTTGTCTAATGGAGTGTAGTGCATGGATCGATCATGACCATGATTTGCATCGATCCGTGACTCAAACTCTCATTGATCAATATGTTGAAAGCGCAACTTGACCATGTCCCATTTCTTTTCTCCTTGCAAGATTCCCGAAACTCATCCGGTAAGTACCTAAAACACCAAAACCAATTGAAAACGAAATTGCATTAAACCAAGTACTAAAATTTAAAAGGCTTTAAAATTAAAATATATAGTGAGATAGACATTGGACTTCCTCCCAAGTGAGCTTGTTTTAAGTCACTAAGATTGACTTCCTGTTTTTAGGATTAACGACCCTGAGACGGTTCTCCGAAGAGAACCGAGGTCTTTTTTGAGAGAGCTCTTTTTGTCATAGTTCTTATCAACCTTGGAGTTCAGCTTCGATTTTTCATCAACTTCCACAACAAGTATGATGTCTTCCTCAGAAAGTACTTCTTTGATCATGAAGCTCTTAGAACATAGTGGATCCACATTCTCAAAATAATACTTGAACCTTTTGTTAAGTAAGAACACTTGGTCTCCATTCTTGATTTCCAAGCTTCGAGTATGAGGTTCCAAGTATTTTTCAGAAATTGGAATGTTCAAAGGTGGCTTCTGAGGTGGAACACGTTCAGGTTGGAGTTTGAACTCAGGATTTCCTTTTCCTGGATCCTTCAGGTTGTCTTCAGCTCTTGACATTACCGATTTCCTTCAACTCCGCAGAAACTCCTTTATATGGTTCCTTAATAAGCTTGAGACCTTCATGGTGCATTCCAGAATTTGTTGGTTCCTTTCCCAATCCATCTTCAACTGCTTCAACTACTTCACTTATTGAGTACCCATTCTTCGGATTGTCTTTATTCAGTTCCTTCACAGAGAACAACTGACTTTGGGCAGTGAGATCCTTGGTTTTAGTCCTGATGTTGAAAATAATTTTTGGTCCTCTCCCTAAATGCAATTTTATGTGACATTTCTTGACGTTGATTACATCTCCAACTGTTGCTAGGAAGGGTCTTCCAAAGCTCAATGGATCCTTGGGCTCTTCATTCATCTTCAATACCACAAAGTCTGTGAGTATTGTTGTGTCTTTGATCTTGATAGGTAAGCTCTGTAAGATACCAACATGATACCTAACCGATCTGTCCGCCATCAACAAAGTTATGTTTGAAGTTTTAAACTTATCCAATCCTAGCTTCTGGGTAGTGGACATGGGCATACGGTTTATGGAAGCTCCCAGGTCACAAAGGCACTCATCAAAGGTTAAGGTTCCTAGTGAGCAAGGTAGTGTGAACGAACCAGGATCTTCTTGCTTAGTTGTTATTAAGGCATTGCATTCTTCAGATCGTTCTAGCACCTCTTGAGTTACCTTTTCCTTCATGGGCTTCGCAAAAACCTCAAGGTATTTTTCCATGATTTCTTTCTTGAATCTAGAAGGGAAAGGTAACCTCGGAACATATGGTGATGGAATGAAGGGTGCATCCTTCTGTTGTGTTACAGATGGTTGTTTAGCAGGAGGTGGTTTGGTGATCACTTCTGGTGGAGGTTGCAATGGCTTCTGTGAATCAGTTATTATAGGTCCTTTTTCTTCAGCTTCTTTTAAACACGACCCCCGACTAGAACCACATTGTCCCCAGTGTAAATAAAAGGGTAAGTTGGAGTAGGAATAGAAGTTGTCTGCTGGAGACAGATGGCATTGATGTTAGCATATTCTTTTGGGTTCTGCACAGATTTTCCTGGGAGATGGCCATTCGCAGCAGTTGAAGTTGAAGCGGTTTTTCCTTCGAGATTGGTGATTCTGGAGTTGAGAGTTTTAATCTTTGAGTAGATTACACTGAAGGTTCTATCCATTTTGTGTTGGATTTTGCCAAAATTATTTGATGTCTCCATTGCATAAGTATCTTGGCCTTGTAGGAGCTGTTGTAACATAGCTTCAATGTTGAAAGGTTGGGCAGGAGGTTGGTTAGATGTGAAACTAGGAGGTGCAACAGTAGGTTGCTGATGTGGTTGTTGAAAACCATTTTATTGTTGCTGCTTTGGGAAGTAACCTCTGTTCTGGTTGTAGTTGTTGAAAGGTTGAGAGTTCTTCTGTTTTTGATGTGGGTACACTTGGTCTTGTGGGTTAGCAACGTTGTTGCTTTGGTCGGAAAGACCAGGGTTGTTAGAGTAGTTGAAGTACCCTTTGTTGTAACCCCTTTGGTTCTGAACATAGCACAGTTCTTCTTGCTGTTGAGCTTCGGCAGCTTGAATCTGAAGTTGTTCTTCATCAGAGATGAATTGAACTTGATGCTGGTGACCCAGGAGTAACTGTCTGACTTCTCATTCAGTGCCTTGATCTCCTTCTTAGTGCTATCATCAGAAGTAGAACTACCTTGATGTGTTCTATCATAGTCCTCACTGTAAATCCCATCAGATTGGGCGAGATTCTCTACCAACTCCCATCCGTCATCCACACTTATGTTGAGGAAGTTCCCATTACTTACAGTATTTAGCAACATTCTGATCTTAGGAAAGGCACCTCTGTAGAGGGTACTGAGTAGGGAAGCTTTGCTGAAACTATGATGGGGGCATTGCATGGTGTAGGTCTTGAAGCGCTCCCATGCTTCAGAGAAGGTTTCAACATTCTTCTGTGCAAACCCTGAAATGTCATTCCTCAAGCGTGCTGTTCTTGATGTTGAGAAGAACTTTGAAAGGAATGCCTTCTTGCAGGCATCCCAAGTTGTGATAGAGTTCCTGGGGAGTGAATTCTCCCATTGGTGTGCCGTCTCCCCCAAAGAGAAAGGGAAGAGGCATAGTTTGAAAGCATCTTCATTCACACCATTTATCTTTGTGAGGCTGCAGAACCTATCGAACTCGTCGAGGTGATCAAGTGGATCTTCCATAGGGAGTCCATGAAAATTTTTGCTCTGCACCATTGCAATGAGACTATGCTTGATCTCGAAGTTGTTATTCTGAACTGCAGGTGGACTGATTCCATGTCTGATGGTGTGAGTGTTGGGGTTTTCACTAGCACCTATGGTGTTCTGGTTATCTCTGTCAGCGTTGTCTGCCATTTGTAAGTCCAATATGCGTAAGTTTTCCACACGTTCCTGTTCACGTCTTGCTCGAGAGTGTTCTTGTTCAAGAGCTCTAATGTCTTCAACGAGGGAAATCAAGTCAGTTGGTCCTCTGCTTCTCAGGTTCATACACTACTAAGCAGGTACCTGAAAACAAAGCAAACAAAGGTAGACAAGTAAGTAAAGATGTAAAAGAAGCTAGATTTTCAAAGATCCAAAACCCAGAATGTAGTAAACAACTCTCAAATGGAAACAGTGCCAAATTGATAGTAGGATTTTTCGGTCCTAAAGAGTATCAGTTACCAATCATTGTAGTATAGATGGGTTATCAATCCAAATGGGAGTGCATTAACAATCAAGATGCAATGGATGCTTCAAAGTCAAGCTAAACAGTAAAAATGGTGTTTTACTAACAGGTCCTAAGTGCAGTGAACATGATGGAAGTAAAGTGCAGTAACAGAAAAAGAAGCATAGGAGACTAAGATGAAAAAACAGAGTAAAAGCATAGAGAGTGAAAGATGTAAGCAAATGTAAAGCAGTTCCTGAGTACTAAGGGTAATCAACCAGAGATCCGTCCCAATCTACCTAAGCACCTAACATACCTCAAATAATCATGTAAGCTATCCCTAGACGATAGGTTCATATGCAACCAAGTCCAATATCTTGATAAATAGAATCAACCTAAGCAATCACGAGACCTAACTCCTGTTAGCGGTACACTACCTAGAAGACATTAAGCGAGTAAGTCTGGGGGAGGGAGTATGTACTAACGCGAATCTAACTTGACAATTGGTATTTTGTCAGAAATGATGAAATGTTTCGAAATTTTTGTTTTGAATTCGCTAGTCTTTTAGAGTGGAAGGAACCATGATCAAAACCGATGATGATAATTAACCAAGTGTGGGTATGGTTTTCGATCTTTCTGGATTAATGACTTAGTTTAATTGTTTAGATTAGGATTGGAACCCCATTACTGATTGCTTGTTTCTGGAAGTTCTATTCTTTAAAGCTATTGATGATTTGATGCTAGCTCTGCCATGATAGGACTTAATCTGAATTTGAAATATTCTTGTATATGGTGTTGATTTACTTTGAGAATTAGGTACTTTGCTCTTCAATGTTCTGTAAAACCGACAAGGTCTTCCAGTATGGTCCGAGTCCTTGCTCTCTATCCTTCAGAAAAGTAAAAAAAGAAGAAACCGGTTTAGAAAAATTGTTGAAAGCATGACCAAGAAGTCCGTAGTCATTGCCGGGCTGTTGAAAAGCAGTAAGAATCATGAAAACGCAGAAAAGTGTGAACATGAAAAGAAAAAGAAAAAGAAAGAAAAGAAAAAAGCAGAAAAGTGCGAATCTTTAGAAAAAAAAGAAGTGGGAAATGGGGGAAAAGGATCAAGACCGAAACTCGGTTGATATTCCGTTTGGTATGGGCATTTCGATAGAAAATGTATTTGAGTAAACTGATTGATATACCATATATGAGAATGCATATATCTGAACTTAAATGAATTTAAAGAGATAGTTGATATGATTTGATACTTTCTTGATTTGGGATTTAGAGTAGGAAACGGCTTATTAGTTTAGTGGTGGTAAACAGTCCAATCTAAGTAGTTATTTGAGATTTGTGTCTTTCGAGATTTGAAACTGTGCTTATGGTTGTTGAGGTTTTGTGAGTTTCTGTGTGGTCTGTTTCAAACCTCTTCTCCAGATTGGATCTTGCTTTACTTGAGGACAAGCAAAGATCTAAGTCCGAGGGAGTTGATATTACTTATTTTAATGCATAATAGTGGGCATTTATGTCTGCTATTCTGCATTATTCCGAGTGCTTTCCTTGCAAACTTGGTGTATTTTCAGGATTTTAGGTGTTCGGATTGTTTTGGAGCTTAAAGGAGTATTTCAGGACATTCCAGAGCATTTCAGAAGTTTTGGAATATGGTCTAAGTGAAGAGATGAAGTGCACGGTCGAGCAACGCATGTGCCCGATCGGGAAAGTGTTCTTGGAAAATTTCTTATAAATCGATCGATCGAGCAAATGAAGAAGAATCGGGCAACTATGCAATCTGCCCGATTGGGCAGATGGAGATCGATCGGGCAGATGCCCCGAGAAGAATCAGAAATTTCAAATTTTTGCACTAAAGTCCTCAAACACTATCCCAACTTCCATATTTTTGTTATTTTACTTTTTAAAACTATAAAAGCCTTTTGGCTTAGGTTTTGTTAGACACTTTTACTTTTGGAATTTTTGAGAGCTTTTACTGGGAGAAGAATTCCTGAACCTTGTATTTTGGAGAAGAAATTCTGAACCCTATTCTTAATATATCTATTTTATTTATTTCAATTATGTGTTCTATTCTGATATTGAATTGTGTTTACTTTGCTATGTATGAGTAGTTCATTAGTTAGATTTTAGGGTTTCTTAAGGAAACCATGTTTGAATGTTAGGATTAACTTTGTAGGATTGAATTTGGTTAGGTTCTTAGTCTAAATTTGTTCTTAATGCATGACTTAGCTTGATCACCTAGTTCATGATTATAAGTTGATAAATACAAAGAGATTTAATTTAGAAACTTGAACTAATTTAGATGAATAAGTGTTTTTACTTGCGAGAGTATTGTTTTAAATGCTTACAAACATTTGAATCTGATTGTAATGCATGATCGAATTGCTTTAAAGACGGCGAGAGTTTATCTCTGGCAATTCGAGCATAGGGTTTAATACTTTGAGAAGAGATTATTCTTTATTTGTTTTTCATGTTTAGAACTATTTTCAATCTCAATCCTCCATGTTAACTTGACTTTAAACCTGAATACCTACAAATTTCCCTAATGCCTAGCGTTTTTATTTTGCTTTAGCTAGATTTGAAACTGAAGCTGAAACTGAACGTGTACTTTCTGGTCTCTGTGGATTCGATACCTATGCTTGCTACATTGAACTGTTCTCTGCAGTACTAGTTTATGATTAAATTCTTAACCTATTACTTCACCTCTCAGAGAAAACCAGAACCAAATCAATGAGCTGTCGATAATAGTCAGCGCTGTTCCTGAGGCCAAGTAGAACAAACACGAGCTCTAGTCTATCCATATCTTCTTTTTTTTTTGGTACCGGTTTGAGTTCCTTTTAGATTAGCTACGTTTTAGTACATATTGGCCGTTGCTCTCCCTATTTGGGGCTCTCTTTTGTATAGGTTCACGTTATTTTATTTTATTTTATTTTTTTTACTATATATTACAATACCATACCAGATGACAAGAAAGAAAAAAAGACAAACGCAAAAGCTTGCGGTACATTTGGTAACTACGTCGACCTGACGCTCACACACATAAAGACACTTAAGATGACCTCATCACTACATAGATTATATTATACAATATATATCATTATTTAAAACTTTAATAACTCATTCGGACATCAACAAGTGGCTGATTTCTTTGACGTGCCTACTCCAGCCCTTGTAGCGGCAGCATCCTCCGCACGTGAACACCCAACATGACGCTCTTCTCTTATTCTTCCCCACTCGTGCAACGACAAGTGCAATCTTTTCCCGGCGAGCAAAAACTCCGCCGCTTGAACCGGCGTCATAACTTCCACGATCTTCCTAAGTGTCTCGAACCTCAACTTCTCCGCTTCTACCATCAAAACAGCCATCCTCTCTTCATACTTATCTAAAGCATCTTCCACTGCCACGTCATCATTAACCGAATCCACCGCATAAGCCGTGACAGCTATAGGCATATCCGCAACATCCTCTTGCAAATTCGCAAATTTCTTGGTTATCTTGTCTTCTTTATCTATCACTTTGATATGTAACTCATTGATTTTCGCAAGTTGAGTTGAGGTAAGATCATTCATGGAGCCATCACGGTCGTTTGCGTCATCATCGATCTTGGAAAGATATTGAGAAAGCTGAGTTTCGGCATGAGATCCACACATAGCGTAGATAACTCTAAAGAAGGACGAAGGACGACATCCTCCCATCCATAGTAAACCATTCTCTAAAGATGAGTTCCACGACGGTGCAACGTAGTTTGACCAGCATCCGTGTGAGAGCTCCGATCGTTTCTCGGCGTATTTTTCGAAGTCGTTGACGATCTTACCAACGAGCTCTACGAGTTTACGATCGTTGACGTTGGATCGTTGCCTCATTAGTGCTTCTTTCAGATCAGCTACGTGTTCATTTTGTAATCTCATCCATTCATAGTAACATCCTTTCTGAAGCTGTGCAATCCTAGCCGCCATCTCTCTCTCTTCGTTGGTTAGTTCGTGAATGTATTTAAACGTTACTTTATATGGTCTTATATACATTGGATTGGACCATGCATATGCATGTATGTTTTAATATTATATTATAAATGCGGTCTAAGTTAAGAAAAAACTGTAATTATAACAACATGCATATACGGCGATACGTGGAATCAAGATACCGTGGGTTGTGATTTAACTTTTTATTAAAATTGGATGTGTCTCTCTTGATTTGTGTATCTTTTTGCTTTTTAATTATAAGGAAGCCGACAAAAGGACACGGATGAATATACTAAGGTCCCAAAAATACTATTGGAAAAAGTATTTTGGACCTATTTACACTATGAAAAGACAAAACTAAGATACAAAATATCTTCTTCGGGGAAATTTCGTAAATAATGGTTAACTATCGAAGGACAAAAACAAAAATTTTAAATATATCTAATTCTAAACCAGTTGCAATAATTGCAAATAATTAAATTCACTATACACCATCATAATAAAAACGTTTAATTAATACTAATTGTCTATATTTAGTTTAGTTCTGATTTTATTTCATTTTGTATTAAAAGATTTCTTTTAAGTTCGAAATTTTGATGTATTTGTCAGTTCATTTATCTAAGTAGCCACAAGTTGCTCGATCCAAATATTATGTTGTGTTTAAGTGTGAATAAATTGATATTATTTGCTTTTAATGTTCTTTAATAAATATTTATGCTTGCTAATAAGAGTTATCCGAATATTTTTTGTAGTTTTGGGGTTTTTTACAAAAATTTTGGTGTCCAGGTCGTTTTGAAACAAAAAGATGCAATTTTTTCAAGTTCGAAAAAGGAGGAATTGTTCTATTATAGGACGACCAATATATCTTACCAAATTGCTATGTATCAAGAGAACTATCGTTCTCCAGAGAGAAAGTTCTTTCATAAGTCCCTGGAATCTTATGCCCAAATAGATCGATCGTTCTCCATCATATTGATCGATCCATGAAGATAGAAGAACAGTCGTTTTTCCTTAGAATGATCGATCTAACCGAGAAGACTTAGAAGATTTCCAACATTTGCATAATTGGTCCTATGTTTTTCCTATTTTTGGAGTTTTTACTTTTTATACTATATAAGCTTAGGCTTACTACATTATTCATTACACTTTATTGTACTTTAAGTTTTACAAAAGGAGACGATTACTGAAACTGTATTTGGAAAAGTTTTCGAAGCACTTTTGTTAATCTATATCTATTTTATGTTTATGACTTCTTGTTTTTTTATTAATTATGTTTTATGATTATTGCACTATGTTTGAATATTTCCATATTTAGGTTTTATGGTTTCTTAGGAAAACCATGTTTGATAGTTAGAGTTATCATACAGGGATTTGAATTGTTAGTTCTTAGTCGAGATTTATTCTTAATGCCTCAATTAGATTTTTCACATACTTCATGATTTTAGGTTGATAAATCTAATGGGATTTGGTTTAGAAATTTGACATAGTATAGATGAATAAATGTCTTTGTTTGCGGGAGTATTGTCTTAGATGTTTATGAATATATCAAATATTTACTTTATGCATGTCTTTAACAATTCAAACATAGGGATTTAAAACTTCGGGAGGAGATTAATCTGAAATTATCTTTGAGTTGAGAACTATTTTGTTGAACTTGTCTACTTGTGGATTTTTTAATTCTTGACGCTTTAGTTTATTGTTTTACATTCGTTTTGGTTACTGTCTTTTAATTTGCAATCGCTTGAAAACCAACATACATTTTAACTTGTCTTAAATTTATTCGACATTAAATTGAAAGTGTACTAACAGGTCTGTATGAAATAAGACCATGTTCTATGCTACTTTGATATGTTCTCTGCATTATAGTTTAAGTTAAATCATGAGCCTATCAGAATTTTGACGCCGTTAGCGGGGATTAATTTTGCCTTTTTAAGTTTTTTTTACAGTTTAGTCTAAGATATATATTTTACAGTACCCACACGTTCTTTCTTCTTGATTTTATTGTTGTAAGTGCATGACCAGAAGATCTGAAAAATCCACAGAATTTCTCAACCTCAGAAACGATGAACTCTCGAAGCAAGAACGAACCAACAGAAAAGCAAAGGCAAAAGCGACATCTTCAATGGATAATCGCAATTGCTCTGAGAAATGGTAGGACCTCGAGGGTCAAACAACATCATAATTCTCCTTGAAGGAGAAAAATTTGACAGCCAAGGTCAACAAATTCTTCCAGGCAGTGGTGATGGTAATCAGATGAGGCATAACCCAATCAATGGTGGGGTTTCACTTGCCAAGAATCACCCACCTCCTCAGAGAGCTCTAATTGGATATTTCAATAATATTAAAGCATTCTTTGCTAATATGAGTGCTATCCGCCCTCGTCCATCTCTTAGACGAGATTTTACGATCCCATATCAACTCCTCTCTTTGGTGAGACAGAACCAATTCCATGGTCTAGCTACTGAACACCCCATTGGCCATTTTGACACTGTTGAGGATATCTACAGCACTACTCGAATCAATGGAGTCGCAAGAGATTACATGATGTGCACGTTGTTCAATCACTCTCTAGCTGACAAGGCACTGAGGTGGCTCAAATCTCTACCAACAAACTCCATCCAGACCTAGGATGAATGCAAATCCAAGTTTCTTAGTCATTTGTACACCACCACTAGGACCAACACTCTATGAAACAAGATCTCGAAGTTTCAGCAAGGTCTTGGAGAGTCTTTCTATAAGGCTTGGGAAAGATTCATGGAGTATCTTTGTGACTGTCCTCACCATGGCTTCTATGAACTGAATCTACTCAACATTTTCTACAGAGGAGTAGAACAGAAGTACCAACTCTCTCTTGACACAACTAACAATGGCGATTTCATGACTAAACCTGTTCAAGATGCCTACCAACTAATAGAGAACCTATCTGCAAGCAACAACAAGAATTGTCCCGAAGTCGATGTACTAAGGTATCTAATTCTGAATCCTCCGAACTTTTTGAATTAAAGGGAATGTTTGCTCAATTTCTTAAGAGGCAACAAAATCATGTCAGCTTTGCTGAAGAAGTTGAGGATGTAGAAGCTGATTTCTTTGCTTTCCAAGAACAAAAAAGTGAGCTATATCAATAGCCAATGTAAATATTAGAACAGAGGGTACAATCAAGCTGGTTGCATATCTCACCATAATCTCTCCTACAAAAACAATAATGTGGAGAATCCTTAAGATCAGGTGTACCCACCTCAACAATAGACATTTGTGTAGAATTCTGGAAGATTATTTGGTCAGAACTCAGGTGGTAGTGGTTTTCAAGAAAACCATAACGGAAGCTTTTTACAAAATTTCAATTAAGAAGGTTTCAAAAAGATCATTCAGCCTATATATCAATACGAAGCTCCACCACATGCTCAACAAGACAATAAAATGGAATCTATGCTCATACAGATCTTGGAAGGGCAACAATAAACTTTTAGAGACCTAAATGTCAAGATGGATAACATGTATAGTGATTTGAACCAGAAGTTTGAATAATTCTCTACACATGTGAAACACTTGGATATCCTGGTTGCTCAAACTAATGGCAAACCATAAAAAAACACCATAATATCATCTGCAAAACATAAATGAGTGAGGCCAAGCCGATGGCAATGCGGATGATAGCCAATACGTCCAAGAAGAGCTGCATCATTCAAAAGCTTAGAAAACACATCATTAGCAATTACATATAGGTAAGGGGAAAGGGCACAACCTTGGCGGAGCCCACGGGAGCTCGGGAAGTATCCGCAGGTTCGCCATTGACGGATATGGAGAATGTGGCAGTCGAGATACACAGGCGAATCCAATATATAAATAAGGGGGGGGGGGGGGAAGTTTAAAACCTGGAGAATAGATGTGATGAAATCCCAGTTGACCGAGTCGAAAGCTTTTGAAATTTCAAGTTTGAGTGTACACCGCTGCAAGCTGAAGCAATACGATGGAAGAAGTCGGTGTTATGGTCACCATGATTTAGCCAAGTAATACGAGATGTTTGTTGATACAAGCGCTCCTCGACAGTAGCTAAAAATGAACAATTCTGAGATGCGGCTGATTCCGCTTGAAGGTTCAAAGCCATGGGATCGGTTAAAGCTTGGTGTTGGTAAGTGCGAAGAAACTAGTAAGCAGCACGAGCACAGTGATAAACAATTTTTTAGCCTATCTAGCAAGTAATCCTAACTACCTGACCTTCGATGTAGTATTTAGGTGTCAAATTCCAATCCCAGATGCAATTCACTAATTAGTTCTTAAGAGAATTCCGTTTAGTCTAAACGATTAA
>OVBE01012057.1:0-13681 GCA_900406425.1 Iberis pinnata
AGTTGGATATAGTCTAGATGAATAAGTGATTTTGCTTGCGGGAGTATTGTATTAATTTCTTATTAACAATTGAATCTGATCTGTAATGCATGTTCTGTTATTTAAAAGACGGCGGAAGTTTGTCTCTGATAATTTGAACATAGGGTTTAATACNCATATTATTCTTGCTTTAGCCAGATTTGAATTGAAACTGAAACGTGTAGTTCTGGTCTCTGTGGATTCGATACCCTATACTTTGCTACATTCATCTGTTCTCTGCAGTATTTAGGATTTAAATTCTAGACCTATCATACTTAGATAGTATGTGTTCAAGTTAGTTACACTTAGTTGTACTCTATTTGTACTTAATTAAACCCATATACAATATAACTTTTATGTTTATGTCAATTACATTTAGTTGTACACTATATGTACTTGGTAATACTCCTGATAGAATACAATGTTTTTGTCCAAGTTAATTTTACGTAGTTGTACCCTATTTGTACATGGTTGTAATTTGACAGAATATAACAATTTTGTGAAAATCAAATACTCTTAGTTGTACCATATTTGTACTTGGTTGCACCCATAAAATTACTATATTTTTGTGCATGAATATAATGAATTATGTTCTGATTTCATGATGCGGACACGTATATAGACGTAGATACAGACGACAAGACAGAACCATTACAGCCTATGAAGTTCTACTTCAGTCACACCGACTATCTAAAATCGTGTAAGATTCAAACAAGATGTGATATCCATAAGACAGTCAATGTCTTAGAAGAAAAACTTTCAAAGAGGGAATTGTGATGGTTTACCAAGCATCGTCAGTTTCGACATATCTTTCACATGTTTAGACATGTAAACCGTAAGGTGATGGGTTTATGGATGCTTATTCTTCGCACTGCTTGCACGAATAAGAAAAGGCAATGTTGGTTTGTTGTTAACGGAGTTCCAATCCGTTATTCTCTTCAAGAGCATGCTTGAATCTCTGGATTTGACTGCCATTACTATCCAAAAGGATATGAGAAGTTGGGTTTATTTAATTTTGTGAAGAGAAATTTTAAGAAAGTTCGAATATCATGGTTAAAATGTCAAGGATAAATTCGTATCGATGGCATGTTCGGGAGAGCGACTAAAGCTGGGTTTTCTTTACTTCTTGTCAACGGTGATTAAAGGGAAGACGAAATTCATTGATGGATACATAGAGCCTTTTTCTAAGGATAGTAGATGATCTTGAAGCTTGTGAAACGTTTCCTTGGGGGTGATACACATTTGACAATTGTATGACTGAAATTTTTCATTTGGTGAATCATTTCAACAGCAAGGTGCAACCGACTTGGAAATTTCCTGGTTTCATAATTTCTTTAGAGGTAATTTTTAATTATATGTATAGATTCTCGTGTAAATTTTTTGATGATAAAATGTAATATTTGTATGTATGTGTAGGTTCTTGCCTTTGAGAATGTCTCAGGTTTAATGGCAAAATTTCGAGTAAATGTAAATGATGCTAAAAACGGGTGTCCAAGGATGTGCAAAAGAAGATTTACAACGACTTCTTTAAAAGGATAAACGTTAGATGAGATATATGAAGGGCTTGGAACTACGAAGGTTAAATTACACATCATAATTAAATAAATTATAGTAGTCTCTTATAATTGTAGTTAATATATTTAAATTTAGTTTTTTTTTTTTCACAGGATATCCATAGCATCCTTTTTGCTGATTCTGAAGAGAAATTTCTTTTGTCAAACATCATGGAAGAAGGACCAGATGATGAATTTGATGTGATTTACCCAATTGTTGATGGTTGGCATGTTTGTCTTAAAGCAAACAAAAAGATACAATGGGAAAGTTTGTACAGTTTGGATTTTGCTTCTCGAATTGAACAAAGATCTAACCAAGAAGAAGATGAGGAAAATTTGCTTGAGAATCCTGGGTCCAAGAATCATGTATCTCTTGAGGGATGTGAAGAAATTGAAAAAAGATTTTTGAACTCAATGGAAGAAGGATTCAAGAAAGTTAATGAGAAGATTGATGGGATGGATAAAAAAATTAATGAGAAGATTGATGGGATGGATAAGAGACTAAAAGATGTTGAAACATGAAGGAATGACTCGCGGGATTATAGAGATGGAATAGATTTTGAGTTTGGGAACGATGGTTTTTGTGTTGAAGAGGTATGTGAAAAAGAGACTGAAAGTCTAGGTGGAGAAGAGACTTAAGAAGATGTTGCTAGAGAAGATGATGAAGAAAATGCTAAAAAATGATGTTGAAGACAAGAGGGATGATGTAGGTGGAGAAGAGATTGGAGCTCTCTTGATTATTTCCACAAGACGAGGAATCTATTGTTGAACCAATGAAGAAGTCAAAGGGTGGGGAAAAAACGTAAGGCGGGAGCTAGACTGATTGTTCCTTTGAAGCACATTAGAACTCCATTAAAAAAAATTAGAATGAAACTTGAATGTGTGTAGAAAATATTTGGACAAGATGTTGGTTGTTGTGTTAGGATGCAGGTGCATGTTGGTTTTTGTTTTTAGTATGCATGTGTTTTGTTGGTTTTTGTTTTAGAATGCAAGTGTAAGCTACATTTGAGTATTTATGGTACAACTAGTACAAGTTTAATGTCAAAATACATATATATATATGCTTTTAATAACTAAAGAGAATCAAAATAAATATGTTTTTAATAACTAAAGAGTATGGTTTTATAAAACGCAAGGATATGTATTACAAAAGTTTTTTCCAAAATGTAAATTTTTACTAAACAAATATTTTTTTGGAATAAATGTTTATTTTAAAAATATTTGTATCAAATAGTTGTACTCCGAATATCGTAGTTGTACTTATTTAAACATAATTGTACTTTTTCTATTTTCATAAAATAAAGTTATACCTAATCATAATAAAATTTTATTGGTTGTACTTATTATATCTGGCATATTTTAGCTATTTCTTGTAGTTTTGTAACATAAAATTTTTTAAAAAACATTATATTATAAATTTTGTGTATTATATGCAAGATTTCTCTCATTAGTCTTTAAAGTATAAGGTAATTAATAGAATATATGTGAAAATTAGCCATTTTGTACCATATGTGTACTTGGTTGTATGAAGACATAATACAAAAGCTTCTGATTTAGTCGATTATTCTTAGTTGTACCTTATGTGTACTTGGTTGTACCCAGACAGAATACAAAGTTTCTGATTTAGTCGATTACTTATAGTTGCACCCTAATTGTACTGGGTTGTACCCAGACAGAATACTCAAGCATTATAAAACACTACAATAATCAAAGTTGTGTTAAATCTAAAATAAGTTATATATTAACAAAACAAAATATCTAGGTATAAATTAACCTTCTGTAGTATTATTCTCAAACCAATTTTTTGAGAACCTTCCTAAATTCTTCTTCTTTCGTATGTGTTCTCCAACAGAGGGAACCTAGTTTCTCGTGTTCTTCCTTTTCTTTTTACAAAATCTGGTGGCAAGATACGCAAATATTGTATTTGCTCTAGAACAACCCACTCAGATTTATGGGATACTGGATAAATCGTCTAGTAATATGCTAATAACCATGGTTCCACCAAATAATATTTTGAGCCTTAAATGGATCCTCATATCCTTGTTTGAGATAGAAGCAGCTATTGCATGCACACAATGGTATTTGTTTATATCGAAATACTTACAACTGCAAGTTTTCCTCGTTAAATCAACCAAATAATTTTTTCCATCACGTTCAAGAATGTTATATTCAAGCATTATGTTGTTTAGCTCATACACCGTTAACAACTTTGCAATTTGACATCTTTCAAGCACTTTGTTCTCTACAAAAGGAACCAGTTGTTGTGTGGCCGGTACTTCAACAGAACTTTTCCTATGTTTCTTAAACCATTTAACCAATTTCCCAACAATCACGTCAATCATTGGTAGTAATGAGTATTTCCTTGCTTCTGTAAGCACACCATTAATAGACTCAGCGCAATTGGTGGTGTCTATATTGTATCTTTCACCTAGAAAATAACATCTTGTCCATTTTTTCACATCAATGCTTATATCCAAATACTCTGATGCAGTAGGATACTTTTTCCTAAATGTGCCATAGAGACTTTCAAACTCAACCTTAGTATAAACTTAAGCGCACTCTCTAAACTTTGTTGCAACTACTTCTTTATTAGCATTAGAAACTTTAGTTTTCACATTTTGAGATAGATGAAAGATACAATACCCATGCTGAGATTTCGGGTAGACTTCGTTTATTGACTTGATGATGCTTTGGTTTCTATCAGAAATAAACACCATCTTTGGGTTATCCGGTACCATTTTCAGCATATTCAGAAACCACGTCCAACTTGCATCTTTCTCACCATCGACTACACCAAAAGCGATGGGATAATGGTGCTGGTTAGGATCTTGAGCTGCAACAACAATTAACACACCACCATGTAGAGTCTTTAGAAAAGTCTCATCCACAATGATCACTTTTCTCGTGGCTTGAAATCCTTCATTGCAAACTCCCAATGCGATAATAGATATTTAAACTTTTGTTCATCATCCAATTCCACACGTGTTTGCGTATTAGGATTCCTCTTCTCTAACATGTGCAAGTACGAATACAACATCCCATAACTTTCCTCTGGATTACTCCGTACATCATTAGCAGCTTGTTTCTTCCCTCTTAACGCTATGGAATATGACACTTTAACACCGAGTCTACCTTGAACCATACCAATGAGATTTTTGGGACTAGGCATGTCTATTTGACCTAGAAAATCTTCATGCACCACTAATGAAACTAGTTGTCTTGTGCCTTTTCTTTTATTTGTGCTTGTATTAGTAGTAGCCCGGGAACATGTATGCTTCTTCTTGTAAGTCCTAACTGAGAAACAATCATAATTATTAAGTTTTGCAGCTCGTAAAGACCATCGACAACCATTTTTAAACTCGTGACATTTTACCAGATATAACTTTGTATCGTACTTGAGTGTAGCAAACTCAAAACAATTTTGATGTGAGGCTTTTTCAACTAGATCTTGCACTGCTTTCTTACTTTTGAATTCTTGACCTAAATTCATATCGATACCATCTTCCCATTCATGGTCTACTTGATCTCCTTCCACATCAGCTATAATCTTAATATCGTTATACATGCCAAAATTATCCTTGTTAGAAAGTTCTTCAAGAAAAACATCTTCACCTTCTACAGTATCAATGTTACTGCACACCTTATAGCGCTCTAATGGTTCACCTTCTATGTATGGAATGATGCCATCAGTAACTCTAGTATCCACTCTGCCACTTGAAAGAAACTCCTCATTTCTTACATCAAATTCATTTACTCGAGTCTCATGTACAACATCTTTGATAACCTCCACATGCAAAACACTTCTACGATTGTTTTCACCCACTACTGTTAAATACCCCAAAACATCGTCATCATCCAAGATATATGATGGTCTCCTAAGATCCATTACAATTGGAATGTAACTAATGTTAAGTTTTGCTGCATCTCCATTTACCATCATCTTCTTGCATATGCTATCAACCAACACAAAATAAGTGATATCTTCTAGATATCTTCATCATTATAGTCCAAACTTTATTTTCAGTTGAAATCCATTGTAAATAATGTTCGTTCTTTGAATAATATCCTCCATACTCAATATATATGACCATACGGATGTTATTCATTATCATATGAAAAAAACAAACAAACATTAGTATGTATTATACTAGTTATACAATTAGTCTCACATGTACTAGTTATACCATTGTTAGTTGTACCAATTCCACCAGGTGTACCAAATCTGGGTTACTATATCATTCAATATGATATATATAGCAACGATTCAACCATTATAATATGTAAATTATTGTTTTCTGACTCTAACAAACTAAGAAACAAGCCTATTCACCCAATAAAAATACAAAATACAAGTTTGAAATCTATTAGAAGAAACCCTAAACAAAATTTCCAATTCAAAATCAATGTACCTAAGCTTAACGATTGAGCTTTAATGGTCAAAGATAAAGAACAAAATGAAGTTTCAGTGATGAAAATCGAAAAATAGCAATTTTGCATGAAGACAAGCTTCTTTTTCATGGCAGAATGAATGCATAATATTTTTTTTAATTTTATTTATTTATTTATAAAAAGTGTTATAATATTAGTTAGAGGATAAAAAAGTTTTTCATACTATTATTATTAAAAAGGGTATGTTGAGTAAGAAAAAGGCATGCTGACATTTTCTTGAAACAAAAAGGTATGTGAGCTCTTTGTCCATCTCACAGTTGTCATGAGTATGTTTTTATCCTGTTAATAACTAAGATAACGCAATATTTCAGGTTTAAAAAATCCAAACAACCGACTTCTAAATGTGAATTACCTGTTTAACTTAACAAACATTAAAAGTGCAACAATTTATAAAATAATAAGCATTTGCATTTGCAAAATCATAAAATCGCGATCTTGCTATTATTTTTCGGGAATGTTCGTATGTATCATTGTATAGATCAATTATACCTTCATTTGCTTGTTTATTTGTTTTGATTTGAGTCAAATCAAGTCTAAATAACTTATACAAAATGATTTATAATTCCAATAATTTATATAAATAACTTTTGTCTATTTTTTTGAATAAATAAAATGATTTCTTTGTTACATGTAATAATCTAACGTATTCAAAATTTTTCTTCCAAACATGATTCCCAATTGATATATACAATGAATCCTAATATACAATAAAAGTAAATTAAAAGAGGAAAACGAAAAACTAACCACCCACCGGCGCCTCTCTCTCACCATCGTATATAATTTTTTATTAAAATTTTGCTTTTCCGACGGCCGTCGACAGATTCCTTGTTTATTGTCATTTTGCTTCTTTTGTTAAATTTACACAATGATTGCATTGTGTTCTTCTCTCAACGTTTGTGTGGTCATTTCCTTTTTCTCTTTACGAGAGTGCTTTCCGATGAAGATTTTTTTGTTATGTTTTTCTTTTGTCGGCGTTTTTCATATGCATATGCATGATGGCCTTCGATTTTTAAATATATCTAAAGTTTTACAAAATTTCAGATTTCATTCTTGTTGTTACATGGCTTTTCATCCTTCTAATTTACAGTTTCGTTTCATGGCGGTGTTCTTTAGATTTACTAATCTAAACAACTTAATTTTATAAATCATTAGAACCATCTATTTATAGATGCCAAATATAATTCATAAATATAATAGAATAAGGATAAATATAAATCTTTGACTTCCTATATTTTAGGAGATTTACATGAATCTTAACTATAATATACTACACAATATCTTCTTGTGTATATCTCTAATAATCCCCCACACGAAAAAGATGGGATGCGAATGCAGACTCTGCAAACAAAAACGGAACACCTACGTCGTGGAAAACTTATCGAGGACGGACAAAACAATCAACATAATCCTATAGGAAAGCCTTCAATCTTTAAGGTAGGGATAAAACTTCAACTCATCTTTGGTCTTTGAAAATAACCTTGGGAATAACAACTGGCTGCAAAGTATGCATCTCCACAAAAAATTGCCAGTAATCCCAGCTCGTGGTAGTGAGTTTATTGGACTTTTAGCCATTGTAAAGATCTTTTATCGAAGATCTCATCTTGATATGATCGATATGAAGAAGATCACATCTTCCAAGGTAAAGAAAGAACACGCCTTTCAAATAAAAGTTGAAGAGCACGTCTTCTTTAAGCTTTCTTGTTCGACGATCACGTCTTCAGAGACAAAGAAGATCACGTCTTCTTAGGGTTTTTGCGATTTTATGTTAAGGATTTAAATCTTCGTAGGTTTATTGGAAATAACATCCTGTGGACGAAAACTATGCAGTTCCACAAACAACTATCCAATCTCGGCTAGTCCATATTTTGGACTAAAATAACCTAAAACCCGAGTGTTCTAAAAGAACTCCCATAATAATTAATAAAACTTGTAAAATCCCCGATCCATTAGGTAAGTAGGATAAAAAATTATAAATCCGAAAACCAAAAAATGTGTAGAAATTTAGTTTTGAAAAAAAAGAAACTAAATAAAAAGAACCATGAACCTATGATATTAAAAAAAACTAAAAAATCCATCCTAATATTGACATCCCCATCTTGGTTTTCGTCATCTTCTTCTTCAACATCCATGACTTCTCTTTTTTTAACTTAACTTCGATCCACGAGAATAGAAATCTCTGCTACCAAGATTTAATAATTTGAACAACTTAATTTTATTAATCACTAAAACCATCTATTTATAGATGTCAAATATAATTCATAAATCTAATAGAATAAGGATAAATCTAAATCTTTGACTTCCTATATTTTATGAGATTTACATAAATATTAACTATAATATAATACACAATATATCTTGTGTATATCTCCAATTTGTTCGATATTCTGGAAATTGTTTTGATTGGAATAAGTTGCAACTTCATGCCAAAGTTAATTGTGTGGATGGATTTTTGACCAATAGTATGGGATATGAGACAAAGAGAAAGCATTGTAGAGGATGATTCAGTTCAACTTCAACTGACAAAGTTAAAAAAAAAAAACTCAAAACCCTAGCCGTCCAAGTGCTCCAAGACACAAAAATTGAGGTCTCCCTTCTGCAGCCTTTTTCCGACGCCGGCAAGCTCTGCTCGGCCGGCGTCAGAAGATTTCTTCTCTTGCTTTTCTCTTGCGTTCGTTTCTAGCTTCATTTTACCTTTTATCTGAGGTTTCGAGCATGGTTCACCGGTGGAGACTTTGGGTCTTGTGTTCCGGTGGAAGTTTTAATGGTTCGACTTCGGTGGTGCTCCCTAATGCCAGACGAATAAGGCTCGGTCTCTTTGTTTCCCTTTGCGTAATTCTATTTCCTTCTCTCTGGGATGGTATGAATCTATCCCCTCTGGCGATTTTTCATGTGGTTTGGATATGTTTTGATCCTATGTTCCTGGTGCTTGTTCTTGCGCCATTAAAAGATGAGGGTATAGCCTCTTTGCGCTTGACCGTTGTCAGATCTTGTGCTTACACCTCTGGTCCTTCTCATCGTGGACTGTTAATCACTCACTATGGTTTTATTAGAAGGTTCTTTTTCGGTGATGTTAAGCATATGACTTCTAAAGTCTTGTTGCAACTGCAAACAAAAGCTTCCTTGGTATTTACTTTTGTGTGCAGCTTTTACTCTTGCAATGGTGTTTTATTATACTTTAATTAGGGGTGTTCAATGTGGATAAACCGAACCGAACCGAACCGATCCGAACTGAATTATGCTATATGGTACGATTTTGGATAAACCGTATAAACCGATTGGATACATATTTTTAAAAACCATGGATATGGATATGGTATGGATATTAACCGAAAAACCTATTAAACCGATAAAAACCGACATTTTTAATTTATATAATATAATATAATATATATATATATATATATATATATCATATAATCTGTATACTTTTACAATTTACTATAAGAAACTAATGTTACTATAAGAAAAAGAGACGAGCTAATGATGATTGACATTATTATAAGAGAGTTTAATAATTTATAGTTTTTTTTAGGGGTGGGCAAATGGGAATTTGGGACGGGAAATTTCGGGAATGGGAATGTGACGAGAATTTGGGAACAAAAATATGTGTCCCATCTATGTCCCATTTTAAATTCGGGACGGGAACGGGATGGGACGGGACGGGAACGGGAATTCCCGAAAATATAACAAATAAACCAAAACAAATTTGTTTCTACAGCACTTAGCTAATTTTCAACGACACACTAGTAACAACCACAAAAACTGACACAATTATATATGTTTAAATAGCATCAAAGTCAATTACTTCGATTTTATGAAATATGAAATAGCATTAATTATCTTGTTTCTTTGTAAAATTAGGAAATATGAACTATTTTCCTGCCATTTTTCTTAGAATAACAAAAATTAGGTTATAATTGTTAACAATATAATTAGATTTAATTTATATAGATTGTAATTTTAGTTAATAGTTAAAATATGAACATTAAAAATAAATAATAAATTAGTATATTTATATTATATATATATATATTTATTTAAAATATAATTACAATATATATATATCCGTTATATATATCGGGAATTCCCGTTCCCGTCATGTCCCGTCCTGTTCCCATTCGGGAAATGAAAAGATGTCCCATATGAGAATATACATTTTAATGGGATGAGAATTTCGGAACGAGTTCGGAACAGAACGGAACGGAATGGGAATTGTGCCCACCCCTAGTTTTTTATCATCCTAAGTTTCGATTTTTTCTCTTTACCACTTTATATTAGTGTGGAACTATCATAATTTCTGTTGTTTTTTATTTGCATTCATCTTTTTTTATGTACAAGTAAGGACATCGTTTAATTTTGAAGTTTGAATTTTCTACTTTATCATTTTTTAACCAATGTGGAACTAGTATAACTAGTTTTTTTTTACTTGTTATCATATTTTTTATGTACAAGTATACTAATCAATAAGAAATTTTACTTGTTTACTAAATTAAAAATAAACATAAAATTATATATATGGTTTTTGGTAAAAAACCGAATAAACCGAAAACCGATAGTATCCAAACCGAACCGAGCCAAAATAGATATGGTTTAAATATGGTAGCTATTTTTCAAAAACCGAAAAACCGAAAAAACCGAATCGAAACCGAACCGATATCCACATTAAACACCCCTAACTTTAATTATCTGATTAGGTCTATGAACAGTTTTTGCTTGTTCAGGTTTGGATTTCATATTATGTTTTTCTCAGGTTTTGTCTTTTTGTATCTTTGGATATTTAGGCAGAGGATGAATATATAAATAGGCCATTATTTAGAGTGAATTTTAAAACCTGAGTTTCAGATTGTGAAATTACTTTGTTTACGTGTTCAGCTGATGGCTTGGAACTTATGGAAAGCTAATGTTCCTTGGCTAGTTTCTAGGTCTCATCGGTTTCAATTTGATCGAAATTTGCGGTATCATGGTTTGATTTTTTTGAATACGATTGAGCTTGATTTGAATAGTATAAGACTAAATCTATTGACAAGAGGTGTGATTGTGAAAGATTTAATTGGATTGGTGATTATGCTGCTAAACAACAATACTGCTATGTGCAGTCTAGGGTAACTTATTGGTTTTATTGGTTGCATCTTAAGATAGGTTAGACATGGGGTTCAATTTACTGTTGTTATGCGACCTTTTACTGTTATATGCAGTCTTTGGTTCTTCTTTGGAATCTTGTTGTCGGGTTACTTCTTTTGTTTCCCGAATTTACCTTGTATTGAGGTTTCTACTAGCTTAGTTCTAGTATGTTTTAACGCTAAGGGCTTCGCCCCATGCATTAGCGATGATTTCTACTCTGTTGTAGATGTGTGACGACTTGTGCAATTCAATAGTGTTTCGGCATTTCTTTTCCAAAGTTTCAACGGTGTTACTAGAATCTATAGAAAGTCATGCATCTCCGATTGTTGGAATACAACATATTTCCAAAGTCTTGGGAATTACAATCGATGAGTACTGAAGAATCTATCTTGATGATTCGTTTTGTTCTCTCGACCCTATCTATTTTTATTTTATTGTTTTCTTTAATTTTCCTAGTAGGCTGTATTTTTGTGCTCCTTTAATGGAGAATAAACTCTATGGTAATGAATTTATTGGTTTAACCAAAAAAATGAGAAAGCTTTTTATGTGGTTACGGGAGAATGCTTGCAATCCCAAAATTGATATAACTACCACCATCGATGATCGTGCTCAGATTGTCGTTGTTTTATGACTTCTAACAAAAATAATATGGCTTTTTTGGACGATTTGGAGGTTACTAAACATGTTGATTTGGCATACGAACCGGAATAGAGAGACCGATTTTCAAGAAGGAAAATAACAGTTTTTATTATTGTTTTACGAGTAAGACTTATCTTCAACGAAAGCGTCGTGTAAATTCATCTTGTGTTATACCATCTGGTTCATCTTTCTGCTGATGTAAAAAATTATTTTCGTAAAGTAATGAAATGACGTTAAAAAGAATACAATAAAAATTAAAAGTTAGTCAAAAAATACTTGTCATTTCCCTTTTCAGTTTTTTTTTGTCGGCAAATTAAATTTCATTCGAAATCAGAACACGTCCCGGTAACAAGAAGAGAGACACCTACGACGAGATAAATCATGGCCCATAAAGGGTTAATACAAAGTCCCAAGAAGGGAATAAAAGAGTCAACGTCGGACCGGAACCTGGGCGTGGGAGAGCACTGCTTCCAAAGGAAGAACATAAAAGAATATCTCAAAGCTGGAAGGACCAGCCAGTAGAGTTTGATCTACCCGAACCGAGAATCGGCACCGATCCCAACGAAATCTAAGAGACGGCTATGACATAAAAAAAATAGAAAAAAACAAAAAACAAAAGACTTAAACAAGGAAAATGAGAAAATAAAGACATTAAAGTAGACACATAATATAATTAAAACATAAGAGCATGTTCATCAGAGTTTTTAAAAGGTTTTTAAGAGTTTCTTAAAACAACAATTAAATGAAAAATATAAAAACAAAAGAAAAATAACCAGAATCGTTTCTTAAGTAAGATATATTAGAATCGAATCTTAAGGGACATGTGTCAATTTTTTAGCTTGTCTCACGTTTTAGGATCGATCATTTCTTTCAATCTTCAAAATTTCCCAACTCATATGCCAATTAACTGGCAGACTTCATCATCATTTCCGGTGGTTATTGCGGCCACGACGGCGACAGAGAAGTAGAAGAAGAGATATCCTGGAATAGTTGTGAGTTCTCTTCTTCTTTGATAATAAACTTATTCGATTATGGTTTGATTTTAGATGGAATAGTTGATTTGATTTGGAGAAGAAGAAGAGAATTCAGGTTAGTTTATTGTGACTATGTTTCAATTTTAATATGAATTTCAGTTTCTGTTTCAATGTGTTCTTGTTTATATTTAGGTTTGTTTTAGGTTTGAAGTTTAAGTTTCATTTTTATATGTGATTCTGATTTTTTTATTTTGATTCAGGTTCATATTTGTTTCATGTGTGATTCATGTTCGGGTTCAGGTTTGAAGATGAAAAAGAAGGTGTGATTCTGATTTTAATACTGGTTCATGTTTGTTTCTGATTCAAGTTCAGGAAGAAGAAGGTTTGTTTCTGATTCAGGTGTTCTTGTTTTGTATTCAGGTTTGTTTCTGATTTAGGTCCATGTTTGTTTCATGTGTGATTCATGTCCAAGTTTGAAGAAGAAAAAGAAGGTGTGATTCTGATTTTGATACTAGTTCAGGTTTGTTTCTGATTCATGTGTTCTTGTTTGCTACCCTTGGTTGTTTGCATCAGAGAATTATGGTTATATTGAGATTTACTTTGCATCAGAGAATTATGTTTTGCATCTGTTTATGTTTATTGCAGATATAAAATCTTAATTTTTTATGTTGCTTAATCCATATTTGACAGGACAATAAGAAGAAGAAGACTGAAGAATTAAGAATTCAGAAGAAGAAGAAGAATTAGAAGAAGAAGAATCAAAAGAAGAAGAAAAAGCATAAGCAAAAAAATTAGAAGGAAAATGAAGAAATTGTAAGTTTAAAAAAGGGAAAAAATGTAATTTTAATAACCAACTTTCAGAAAGTGGTGAAAAAATCATAAACTTTTCTCTCTCATAAATAAATATCAAACTTTTTTTTGGATTTC
>OVBE01012058.1:0-13681 GCA_900406425.1 Iberis pinnata
TTTAATGACGGGCGCTGTCAGAGCGTTTAATAAACCGCTATGGTATCCTACGATAGAGTTTTTTGAACGCTAAGAAAAGGCATATTTCTTGTAGTGGAAGAATAATTCAGTTCTCATGGTTACTTGCCATTTCTCCCAATCAGGCCTTTTTTGGCACTCTGATACGGATGTTGGATATGGATCATCATTTTCATGATCCATGTCTTTGGAAACATAAAAAGAGAATGTTCCACTAATATATTTTATGTTATCTCTAGCCTATAACTTTTCAATATGGGCATAGTTAACGAAGATCTCATACTTTTCTGTATTATGCTCGTCTTCTTGACGAAACTCTTTACATGGTTCTTCTTGAATATTTTCATTTATTTCATATAGACATTTTATTTATTTTTCTACGTTTTTATCTTTAGAGCCCATTGGTCTCCCCCTCTTTAATTGAACCTTAGGTTCATACACTTTGCTCCCATCAGTTTTTCCTTCAAGAACATTAACTCTTGATGGGGCATTAGCAGTAGGTATATATGATTTTGTCACTTTACCTATATCTATGAATGCATCTAGTAATTCATTTGCCAAATTTTGAAGATGTATAATTTTTATTTTTACTTTCATTTCGCGTTGTTTTATAAGGGGATCAAGAAATGCTAAAGATTGTGTAAACCATGTGATATCTTTTAGCTCTTGTTTAATTGCTTCTCCTAACGCTGCAAATTCATCTTCATTAAAATGACGATCGACAAAACGTGCTATGAATTCTTGGTGACGTATACCCAATATATATTCCTTTAGGAAGTATTTAATATAACATATCATTCTCTAGATGTTAACTTAGAATACATGAAGACATCTTTGTCTTTCCCAGGTATTTTTCATTTCAAATAAATCTTTAAGAGTTTTGATCATCCACAAGTCATCATGTAGTAGTTCTCGAGAACATAGTATGATATCATTAATCTATTATAGATTAAGGCCTTCAGGTTTTTTCATGAAGAGAAATTCGAGTCTTTAATACATAATAATACCCCTTTGATGCTCAGACCTTTAGTCCAAAAGTTTCTTGTTTTTATATCGAGTTTAATAAAGACTTGGCTACCTCTTTTATTTGTTGGCCAATAATATTTTCTCTATGCTCATATTTGGAGAGGAGGTTCATGATCCTCTTTATATTTATGACATTGTGCACTATGTCATTTTCTATTGTCGACAATTATTTTGTTTTTTTGTTCCATATTTTCTGTAATGACATGGTTAATCAAGATCTCTTATCACTCATCAATGATTTTATTCAAGTACTTGGTTTTATCATTAACCATGTCTATGGTGTATTTACTCCTCTCTAAGTAGTGTTAATCCTCTTTTAAATTCTTCGTTTTCATATTGAGGATTTTCTTTATGTTTTGAACCAAAGTTACATAATATACGTGTCATAGACTTGTAAATATGCCATTCTTTAAAGACATATATTTTACTGGAGCATATTCAACTGGGATTTGAGATGAATTATCCTCTGAACTTCACGTTTATGAGGATCTATAATGATAATTCATATAATGTAATGATGTGATCCTAGGAAGTCTTAAACAAGGAGCTAAAGAAAGAGGAATGGATTTGCAAGTAGCTGAGCTTGTAGAAGGACTTGTAACTGCAAAGGAGTTCAAAGAAGGAGCTAAGATGATGGAAGCATCATTCATTCCAACATTCATGAAGATAGAAGCACTCTTCAACAAGTCCACAAACTCAATGGTCTACCCACTTAGAGGGGTTTAATGTTTTACTCTTTTTGCTGAGTCTGGTTTTGTCCCAAATGGGTTTCCCATTCCAGGTTTTAATGAGGTAACTTGGGTATCTAAACTACCTAAGTGTGAAACAAAAGAGTTTAAAAGAGTCAAAAGTTGGCTCACAAGAGAAGAATTGGCTGAATTTAGAGCTAAACCAAGAAAGAAAATCAAAGCCCATCTCAAGTTCAAAAGGCCCATACGCCATCTACACCTTAAACTGATGGCAATTCGAACCCCCTTTTGTTTCTCACTGGCCCTTTTGCTTTTCCCATGTTATCTGTCTTTTATTTCACTATATAAGTCATTGTAATGTTGACCTAAAACTTTAGTTGTTGTTTTTATGAAAAAAAGGTTTTACTCTCAACAACCCATCTTTTTCTTGGTGTGTCATATCTACGTTGAAGACCCTTTGGTGTGTGATATTCAAAGGAATTTAGGTGTATCAAGAGGTTGCCATCCCTCTTGTGTTCCTATTCATTCCATCTCTTTTCTATCAAAAACGTCCACAATCCTCTATCATCACTTCCGCAAGCCATTTCCACATCTATCCAATAGTTTCTTCACTAGATCAACTCAAAGATCCGTTCGGTCCCTAGGGAATATCACATCATGTATCTCATCCCTCAACTATTATTATTCATAAATGATCTAGGAAATTATATTATGAAAAGTGATATTTTGAAATTTTGAACTTTAAGTTCATACTTATTTGTTCAAGATCCAAACTATTCAATGATTTCCTTATATTTTTTTTATGAAATGTTAAATTTATTAATCAAACTAAAATAGTGTCATATGTACAAAGAAAATTAAAGAACATAAAAGAGAGTAATGCATAACCGATAAGATGATGTCCTTAGGTGTGGAGTGTTTTTATATGGTGCCTCATTAAAACCTACTACTGAAAAACCCTGTGGGATAAAACTAGTAGTAGGAAAAAGAGTAAAAACTATTGAAACACCACCTATAGGAGCAAGATAAGTAGTAAGGAATAGCCCTAGGAATTCTGGTAAAGTAGCGAGAAATAGAAGGGAGGTGATGGACATCAACCATGGAGATGAAGCCAACGTTGCTGGAGAGGGTGATAAGGTGAGCTTGGGCCATACGGGAGACTTGTGAGACGGTTTGTGATGGTGTTGATGATGATACCTCAGAGGTAGGACGTCCCGCGAGGAGCTGAGCAATGACGTCGATTGTTTCGTTCGCGCCATACGTGGTAAATTGCTACTTGGAAGCATAGCCTGAGGAGTGCTAAATCTAGCTGAGAGTGAGCTCGATGGCGAAGGGATGTAAGGGTAAGATGCCAGCA
Source organism: Iberis pinnata (assembly GCA_900406425.1). Lineage (NCBI taxonomy): Eukaryota > Viridiplantae > Streptophyta > Magnoliopsida > Brassicales > Brassicaceae > Iberis > Iberis pinnata. Next base: position 3,091 of record OVBE01012058.1, read on the forward strand.
AGGGCTAAGGCGCTGTCGAAGTAGCGGTCGTGTGAAGTCGAACCAAAGTGTAAATGTGTAGGGGCATGCAAAGAACAAATGATCTCGAATCTCATTGGGCTCTCCACAAAAAAAAAAAAAAAACGGTTGTTGAAAACCCGAGCTGCACATTCTTCAACCTATCTGTAATGTGTCAAGAACAGCCATCCACGAGATGAACGCATATCGGGTATCGATTGTGAAAACCAAATAGTTTGATACCAGGGTTGAGAGGGATAGGAGAGACTTAGATGTTTCCATGTAAGTGAGGATGAGAAACAAGGTTTGTAATTATCCTCTCCATGTTTTCAAAGAGCAATGTCTTGGCCAGCATGTATGTCCGGTGGGGGTAAGGTTATGATCCGTGAGTGAAGTAGACGCAAAGCCTGAATACAAGGGCAACGAAAGCGCCAAGAGCTAAAAGTAGCAGCACTGGCAACTGTGGCATTGCAAGGAATACCAAACTCCCAGAAACCGCGATCACCTGCAATAGAGACAAGAGGCCCAACAGTAATCCAATTGTCAAACCAAAATGAAGTACCAGTACCATTCCGAAGTCCGCGGCGAAAGAATTCGGCTGCAATAGGCCGACATTTGAGAGTCTTTCTCCATATCCATGAACTTTGTGTTGTCACGCTAGTGTCCTAAAAGGTTGAATCCCGCAGGAGATGGCGGTTTATCCATGCAGTCCAAACCGAGGGTGAACCTGACAAGAGCCGCCAAATAACATAGAGAGAGAGAAAAATAGGGATGTGTCTTCAAACTTACGGATACCAAGACCTCCAACGTGTTTTGGCTTGCACACCTCCTGCCATGCGAGCTTTGATATATACGAGTTTGTGGGCGATCCCGACCATAGGAAGTTGCTACACAAGCTGTTTATCTCTCTGATGCAGCTCTTGGGCAAGCGGAGAGTTGATTTCCAGAAATTGACAGTGCTCGTAACCACCAATTTGATGAGTTGAAGACGACCCGCATAGGAAAGAAGCTTATTGGCCCAAGTTGTCATTTTCAGACGGATGCGATCAATGAGTGGCGCATAGTCAGCATGCGTGAGTTTCTTGGAGGTTAAAGGGAGTCCCAAATAGCAAACCGGCAAAGCTTCTAACTTGAGACCAAAAGCTGCAATAGAGGAAAGTAAAGAGGCAAGGGGGTTGGCCGTAGTAAAGATTGATGATTTTGCAACATTTACTTGGAGTCCTGATGCCCTGCCAAGAGAGATGTGGGAGTGCCATTGGTGAAGACTAGAATATCGTCAGCAAAGAAAGGACGGGTGAGGTTAGTGGGTTGACACCGCAGATGATACCCAAATCATCCATAAATTGCAGTTTCATTAAGAAGCTTTGATAAAACATTAGTAGTAATGACATATAGGTAAGGTGAGAGAGTAAAGCCCTGGCGAATGACTCTAGAACTTGGGAAAAATCCTGTTGGTTCACCATTGACTGCGATCGAGAACGTGGCTGTGGATATGTAAAGCTGGATCCAGTGAATCAAAAACTTCGGCAACTGCATAACCTGCAAGACAAAGATGATAAAACTCCAATCAATAGTGTCAAAAGCCTTTGAAATATTTAGTTTTATTGTAAAACAACTAGAGATAGCAGGTCGATGGTAGTCTTTGACAAGTTTTGTGGCTAGCATGAAATTTTCCATCAAAAGACGACCTTTAATAAAAGCGCTCTAATTTTATTCTATTCCATCATGTAAGACCGTCTTAAGACGGTTAGCAAGGATTTTGGAGATGAATTTGTAGATGATATTGCAGCAGGATATTGGCCGATAGTCCTTGATTGTGGTGGGGTTATCAGTCTTGGGGATCAAAGAGATAAGTGTTGCATTGACACAACGAGGTAGGAACCCATAGAGAGAGAAGAATTGGACGGCAGTAATAAAGTCATCCCCAACTATCGTCCACGCATATGTGAAGAACTCTGATGTGTAACCGTTAAGACTTGGGGCTTTATTGGTAGGCATAGTAAATAGAGCATTCTTTATCTCAGAACCCAAAATCGCTAACAAAGAGACAAGGCGGTATCTTCAGGACAGCGGTATGAGAGGAGGTTAGAGAGGAAGTGATGCAGGAGAGGGTTTAGCACCGGCCTGTGCTGCAGAAACTCTTTAAGGTGATTGGCTGCAATGTCCTTGATAGTGGGACGATCAGAGACAACAACATCATTGTTTAGGACCAGCAGCTTAATGGTGTTACGGTAAACCCGTGTCGTGGCAACGCGGTGGAAGAAACGCGATTTGCAATCACCATGCTGGAGCCAAGTAATGCAAAAACGTTGTTTTTAGAAGAGTTCTTCAGCACAAGCTAGATGAGCCCATGTACGGCTGGCATTGTGTTCGGCCGTGAGCGATTCAGGAGAAGGAGAGTGTAGAGCAAGAGCCTGGTAGCGACAAAGCTCTTCATATGCTGCCTTTGTTCGACCCGGAAGATCACCGTATACCATCTTGTTTAATAACCGGAAGACAGGCTTGAGGTTATTTAAGGTGGTATAGAACAAGCGTAAACTAGCCATGAGTGATGTAGTGGTGGGGATGAGAGCCAGTGATCATTTACAACCTGTAAAAAAAGATGGATGATCAGTAAGATAGTTATTGAATTTAAATGGTTTACGGATAGAGGAGATTGGCGTGGATAAATGAACAATGCTACGAACATGGTCTGAGATACCATTCACCTCGAAAGCAGCATAAGAACAGGGATAAGACGTTGTCCAAGCAGCATTGACGAGGCATCGATCTAACTTTTTGCAGATTAGATCAAGCTCTTGGTTGTTGGACCATGTAAACCGCGGCCCTACATATGCCAGATCTGTAAGGTCACTCTGAGTGACAAAGTCTTGAAATTGCATCATGCCAATGTGGCGGGAGTTACTGGTAGGATGGGAGTTGTCAAAGTGAGATAGTATCTCATTGAAATCCCCGAATACCAGCCAAGGGAAAGGAGTAGAGCCACATATACACCTACTCTCATAGAGATCCATCCATAGTTGGATACGGTCAACCTGAAAGTTCAAGGCATACACACAAGAAATTAGAACAATAACACCAGACTCAATCGTAACTAAAGAAGTAATGAGTTGGGAATTGGTGAGGACTGGTGTGACAACTACTCAATCCTTCCAACAAACCCAAATCCGGCCTAGACGGTGAATCCCATAGTTGTGAGTAGCACTCCAACCGGGAAGGACAGCTTGTAAAACACGAGAGAAATTATGAGCGAGCACACAAGTTTCTAGAAAACACCAAAATTGAGGTTTGGTAGAAAGCATCCATTGGCGAACTATATTGTGCTTAAGAGGTTGATTGAACCCCCTAGTATTCCATACAAAAAAAGACATTGCATTTAGTGTCTCCGCAAGGAGACGTTTGTCCTGGAGTTGTGAGCCTCTTGCTTTGGTGCTTTTTTATTAACGGGAGGAGCCCGATAGTCCTGTTTCGGCTTTGCGCCCGTGTGTTGTACCAAGAGCCTTGCTGCACATCCTTGCTTGGTTGTGATTCTGTATCTGAAACTTGTCCTTCCTCCTTATCGTCATCTGCATCATAATTTTCCAAAACAAAAAAACGTGAAGGTGGAAAAGTTAAGGAATTTTGAGTTTGTGAGGAACCTTTCGGTGGGGGTTGAGAGGTCCTTCGGGTGAGTGTTGACCATCCTTTAACCGAGTCGTTGTCATCTTGAGAGCTAGTGGTCACGTTGACAGGAGAGGCTGCAGATTTCTGCACATTCAGTGTCGTTGTCGGAGCTGCTTGGTTAGCTAAAGGTGTTGTTTGGTTGAGAATCTCCAAAGTTGGTTCAAATAAAGAAATCGATACTGAGCAGGTATCCAATTTTGCATGCGTTTCATGTTGTATCGATGAAGGAACTCCAGCATCATCTAGAACAAGGCCTGCATCAACAGAGCAAATGTTATTTGTGTTAAGTTGGTTATCTAATTGCGGAACATAAGTGTGAGGAGGGATAGATAGAAGAGGATGAATTGGGATTCAATTCTTTCTCTGATGCTGGAATAACAACAGGTGGGATTGGTGTTGTTGCTTCACCCAGGACAGTCTCCGCTGATCCAGAAGCAGGATTAGAGGCATGTTGAACTAATGGAATTGTTAGGTTAGCATTTGGCGAGGCACATGCAAGTATAGTATCCACCATGCCCTGTTGAACAAGTTTTGATTTCGTTATATATAATCTTTATATTATAAAAATCTTGCAATAAACACATCACTTATTGATGACTTAATATCTCTCTAGGATATTTATATATATCATTACTACATGCAAGTTTGCATGTATCATATCAAATACATATACTACAAAAATTTTAATCTATTAAGAGGTATTATTTTGTCATAATGAGAAATATTTTGTCACAATGCAACGATTGTTACGAATTAGTGATGATATGTGAACATTCACAATAAAATTGACATAAAATTTAATTTGTAGCAAAAACGCCACACGATTTGTGACCTATTTATGAGTTACTATTTTGTTTTAAATTGTTACGATGCATAAAACTAACAAATGTGTATGAAAAAGCAACTAAAAATGCCGTCTCACAAGTGTCATTTTTCGTGACTCAAATAACGTTCCAAGTATGCTAGTTTTTTAGACAAAAGTATAGTATCTAATAGTCAAAATTAGAGAGTAAAAAATTAATATTTATTCACCACAATTAATAACGAATAAAGTTGTCTCGGATTGTTGTACTTTGTTACTACCACAATGTCTTAGATTTGTCACCCATTACAATCGAAATAGTCTCAAATTGTAATAATTTATGACGAAAAAATTGTTGAATAAAAATGTCACACAAATTGTAACAAAATTATGTACTAGCTATTTATCTTAAACTACTACGACGCATAAAAATAACAAATTTGTAGCACACAAGGACTAAAAACATCATCCTATTAGTAGAAGATATAGAAGTTGGGTTCATTATCTGCAACTCAACATTGTTAAGAACTATCTTTGTCTGTTCCAGCTCTTGTTTGAGTTGATGAATCAAATTGTTCCTCTTAAATATTGACATGTTGTAGAAGAATGACTTGTCATCGGACACTTCAAAAGTATTCTCAAGTAAAATGGAAAACATGATTTGATATACAATGCATATAATGAACATGTCAATTTAGATTTACACTTAACAACTCACCCAAATCTACTTATTACTCAGAATACCAACATAGTTTTTTTTATCAAAGCAAGTAAGAAAATTAGTAACTTCATCACCTACTAACCTCCCAAAAGTCATTAGCATTATTTAGAATGCTTATCAAATTTCTGGAGAAGAGAAACACAACAAAATTAATCAAGAGGGTTTATAGTAATCAAGAATCAAAACAACAACAGTTTGTGCTTTTGAAAAAAAATTGTTGAGTATGCACTGACAAATATTGCTTAGTCGTGTTCCACAGTGTTGGAAGTTCCTTCCCTTCAACAATCTCGTACTCGGTTTCAACTAATAAACTTCCATACCTTACCTCTACAGTTGGTACTAGGTAGCTTTATGATGAGTCTGCACAATACAATTTCAAGCTCAAACTTTATGAAAATTTACAAAAGACTAATAAAACTTTTATTTTTAAAAGATTTTTACTTGCATGTCTATTATTTTTATGATTTTCTTGAGAAATTGAGATTATTTGATAAGTTTTTCAATCATCAGCTGAATTTTATGGCTCCAAGCTTTGAGCCATCAACAACTCACTTTCCTTTCTCGGTTCATGGACTCATCAGCATCATTAAGGAGAGGTTATCGAATGCATTTTACAGTTGGCAATCTCTCGATCTCAAGCCATCACTTAAATTCTAGAACCTAACCCCAATCCGATTTGATTTGCACCTAAGAACATTACTGCATGATAGCTTGAATGATGAATTCAGCATGCTGAACATTTATGTTTTCATCGAATTCAATAGTCTTGTCACTTATTTCATATGACAGACTGAAGTAAAACGAAATCTTCCTCCAACCTTCACAAATCATACAATGCAAGCATTAGAACAATGTCAAATGTTGAAACAACAACAATAAGTTTAACAAGCTTAATCTTTACCTGACTTTTTGATACATGATTTCCTGGAGATCATAGTGTATTCAGATTTATCTAGAATTTGTAAAAATAATGATGAACCCATGTCGTAATTCAAGAAATTATTGTTTTTGATGCAAAAAAATATTTAAATTTCATCGAACACCTTCTATGCATAAAACTCACTCTTTTCCAATAGATTCTAGGAAACTTTCACGATGCGACCCCTAAGAAGCTTGTTTGCAAATGATCATAGCAATCACATGGTATATAATAAAACACTGTAAGGGATATTTTAATGGAAAAGAGTCGACCGAGTACCGCCATGGCTGTTTTCTGGTACTCCTTGAACAAATTAGAAGAAGGAAAGCTTCCAGGAAAACTATGTCGAATCTCGCTAACAACATCGTTGTTAACGCAGCTCACCGAAGCAGAAAGCTCCTAAAAGGGCGTAGACTGCCTGATCCCATGCGACAAGTAACTCTAGCGAAACAAATTTCTTCGAATGGAAAATCGGAGTCGAAATATTTTTCACCGTTGTAACAAGATCCAAAGGAATTTACCTCAGTCAAGACGCGAGATCTGGCCATTTTATTTAGACGCGATGACTCTTCATGCAACCGTTAGTTAAAACTAGTGTTATGATTCAAGACCTGAAGAATCTTTGGTTGTGGAGAAGAGTTGGAAACATGTGACGGAGGATAATTATAATTTGGATACCTAATAGTGAGAGGCTTCAAAGATTTCCCGACGGCGGAGGTTGTAGTATCCAGGAGAGTGCTGCGGAGGCGGAATCGATCACAGCGCATAGATCGGAACAACTCCTCATGAGTTCATTCCATTTAAAAAACTTCTCATAATAGCATGTAATGTAAAACTCCATTTTTTATTCAAAAATGGAGCGACTCCATTATGGACCTGGTTTTGCTCCAATCATGAGTAACTTTACTCCATAAACAGAGTAATCCCATTTTTTACTCCATTTTGTAGTGAAAAATAGAGTAAGGTTGGAGCACATTTTACTCTAAACTCCATTTTTCACTCCAAAATGGAGTTTAGTGTAAAAAATGGAGTAGGGTTGGAGATGATCAAAGGTCCTGTCATAAAATTCTTTTTTTTTTCAATTTTTTAATTCAAAAATATGATAAAATATATTCCTATTCTTAATGAATTCAACAAATTACCAACCCAACCATACCAAAATTGGGTAAACCTACCCAATCCAATCGCAATTGGGTAATTTAACCTAAAATCAAAAATTCACCCAATTAACTGTACCAAACCGAAATTAATTTGTCTCCCTTTTGCTCAAAATCGATTTGTCTCCCTTCATCACAAAAACTACAAACCCACCTCTTCACACTCGTGCTTTCTTCGGATTTCAACTCATTTTCTCTTTGTTATCAACTCATTTGCGAATCCTTTGCGATTTAACGTTCTTAGTTGTCAATTTGCTGAAGCTAAGCTTCTCATTTCTAGGTTCATCGGGAACAAAAGGGGATTTCTGGGTTAAATGAGTTAACTAGGATAACTACGTTAATTTAGTTTAACTAGGTTTAACTAGGTGTAACTATGTTTAAAGTGTTTAACTATGTGTAACTAGGAATACTACGTTAACTAGGTTTAACTAGATTTAACTTGGTGTAACTATGTTTAAAGGGTTAACTAGGTGTATCTAGGATAACTATGTTAACTTGGTTTAACAATAGGACTAGAAAATTATCAAATAATTTCTGTTTTTTTGTTTTTTTTTTCCGTAACTTGGTGAGCCAATGCAGTCGATTTCGTTTAGATTTCCACCAGACCAGTTCAAGCTTTATCCGAAGATCCAAATGCGGTGCCATCTCAAGGATTTCGTGGACTTATTAAAGGTCTAAGGGAAACCAAATTAAAGTGGTTTCAAGAGTATTCGCAGTCCATGAACTTTTTCCACATGCCTTTAGAAAAGAATCATAGGCTTTTGGGGCTGTGGACACTAGTATTATGAATAGCGAAGACGGACATGCAACACGAACTATGGTTTGTGGTAAACGGCATCCCAATTTGATACTCGATAAGGAAGCAAAAACTGATATTAGGGTGAGAATGTCATCAATCCCCTCCAAATTACAAGGATGTGGGTAGTTTACCGGTCATTCTCGTAGTTCAAAATGTCCAAAATCCTCTTGGATTGCAAAAGATACAGCAGTTGGCGCTCAACCAACAAGGAGGAAATGGCAATCAAGTGTTGCCAAGACATCAAAAAGGAAACGACAACCAAGGAGCTGGAAACACAAATCAAGGTGGCGGTAATGGTGATCAAAACCCACTAGAACTGATTCAGAACCGCCTACCTCTCCACAACATGGTACTAGTTGGCGACTTCAACAACCCTGAAACTTTCCTAATCAATAGGAATGCTCTCCACCCTCGCCAACCTCAAAGACAGGACTACCAGTTCCCATTTCAGCTTATCCAGTTGCTAAGGCAAAACCATTTTCATGGTTTGTCTACTGAGCATCCTATGGACCACATCGACATTTTTGAAGACATCTGCAGCACAACTTAGCTCAATGGAGTCTCTAAAGACTTCATGCATTGTAAGCTCTTCAATCACTATCTTGTTGATAGAGCTCTCAGATGGCTTAAGTCTTTGCCCACTAACTCCATAGAGACTTGGGATGAGTGTAAAGCCAAGTTTCTAAATCACTTCTACACCTCCACGAAAACTAATAATCTGAGATGCAAGATTTCTCAGTTTCAGCAAGGTCTGGTGGAATCTTTTTATGAAGAATGGGACATGTTTAAAGAGTACTTTCGGGATGTCCCCATCATGGATTTTCTGAGCTAAACCTTCTCAACACTTTTTATAGAGGCATCGATCAGAAATATCAGCTCTTTCTCTCGACACAGCCATCAACGGCGATTTCATGACCAAACCCGTGAATGAAGCCTATAAGCTGAATGACAACCTTGCTGCTAGCAACAACAACCACTGTGCTGACTATGACTGAAGAGGATGGTCATCTAGTTCAGATTCTTCTGAACTTGCAGAGGTAAAAGAGCTTCTTGCTAAGTTTCTCAAGAAACAAAATGAGAAGCATGTCAGTTTTGCTAAGGATGTAGAGAAAGTTGAGGCTGACTGCTTTGCTATTAACGAACCTGAGATCTTAGAAGATGTGAGCTACATCAATAGCTAAGGCCAAAGAGTCTACAATCAAGGCTATAATCCAGGCTACAACAAAGGTAACCTCTCTTGGAGGAGTAAAAATGTTGCAAATCCTCAAGATCATTCATATCCTCCCCCCAACAAAACACCTTTGTGCAGAAGTCTAGACAATCATTTTGCCAAAAAATCAGGTGATTTTCAATAAGCCTCTCAGCCTGGTTTGCAACAAGAAACTCAACCTCAGGTTCAGCAAGAAAACAATATGGAGTTAATGCTGAAGCAGATCTTGGAAAGTCAACAACAATCTGAGAAGAACCTGAATGTGAAGTTGGATAGCATGTATAATGACTTGAACCAAGAATTTGAGTCGTTATCTACTCATGTGAAGAAGCTGGATTTACAAGTAGCTCAAACTTCATAAGCCGTTAAGAGACAGGCTAGTGTTTTACCTGGAAAGGTCGAAGACAATCCGAAAGGATATTGCAAGGCCATAAACTTGAATTCTGATGAAAAAAAGATGAGTCTGAAAAATCTGCATATTTTCAAAGTTTCAAAAATGATTCAAAGGTAGAGATCGATTGATCAAAAATTACGTAAGGTACCAGAGACTCTAGATCGATCGATCCATCCGAAGTAGAAGCTCCCGGCAAAAGAGATTGATAGATCCAGCCAGGATCGATTTCCAAAAATAAAGAGATCGTTCGATCCACTCATGGATCCATCGATCCCCCTCTGCAGCCTGCATCACTTTCAAAACAACTTGAAAAAGTCCAGATCTCATGCCCGAATAAACCTCAGACTTATAATGAAGAACATATGTACTATGACGAGGTTTCACACAAATTTCTTCCACTCATAAGACTTTAGAAGTTAGAAGATCCAAGTGAATTCTTAATTCTAGTTAAGATCAAGGGAGTTCTCTTCAAGTAATCACTTTGTGACATAGGTGCTAATGTCAACGTCATGTCTAGAATGGTCGCTGAGACGTTATGACCAAAAGATATCATACCATCAGTGATGTCTTTTGCATTATCTAACAACTCTGTTGTATCTTCAAGTGGTTTTGTGTCTGATGTGAAGGTACAAGTTGGGGATTGCATAGTTCCTATCGATTTCCATGTCTTTGACGCAAACGGAAATTCAGAAGGGTCACTAGTTCTGGGAATACCTTTACTAGCATCTGTAGGAGCTATGATGCATGTGCCCAAGAAGCGCATATATCTCATGAATATCAAGCAGACGTACTATTATCCAGTAGTACCTTACACTTATACATCAAGGATCATCATGATCACAGAAGTAAAGGATGCGCAGACTTCTCCAGCTGAATCCAAAGATTCTGATGTCAAAGTCTTGCACAAGGAATCTCAAATTCCAATCAAG
>OVBE01012059.1:0-13681 GCA_900406425.1 Iberis pinnata
ATATATAAAAACTGTTGGTAATCCGTCGTAATATATTCATGGTGTTCTTGATTGAGACTGAAAGAATACCAACAGTCTCCATATTCGATCTGTCGATAATGTGTCAGCATATAATAACAAATTGGTTTAGGATTTAGGAATTTGAGTTTAGGATTTATCAGGTTATAAAACATGAGTGTAGACAGTAATACTTGTTCACAAATAGATTTGTTCAAAACGTTTTACTTTACATAAATTACTTTTCTCTTTATAAAAACATTGTTACTTATTACTAATCCATTTTTTTAAGTTGCTTAGATGATTTAACAATTGATTTGTAGTACTTTATGTTTAATATTTAGGGTTTTAAAAAAACTGACAGATTACCGACAAATTTAAAAAATTTAACTTTAAACTTGACCCATCGATGATGATTAAAAGATATGTATGGTAGATTCAGCTACATATCATACTTCTTTAATATATGAAGATATTGATGTTATAATCATATGTCTTAATGTCGATTTTCTTAAATTGTAAAATGTAGTTTATTTATAAAAAAATCGAAGGAATACCCGACGAGTCAGCGATGGATACTTCGGTCAGTTTTCCATCGATAATATTTGTGACTATAGCATCTGTCGCTAGTTTTGTTGGTATTGTCTGTGTTTTCTTAAAGTGATTATGTTTCGACAATTTCCTTCTTTTTAGAAGTATTTTATGACCTTGTGAATCAGGTCAGATAACCCCTGTGAGTTTATTTATTCTTTGTAATAGAAAAATGGTACATTGTTGTAAATTATATTCTCTAAATTAATATAATATATAATAGATAACAAAAAACAACGGTGGATAAATGAAGTTGTGAGGATTAAAATTTATTCTCTTCGTATTGTTTGTCTTTTATTTCTTTCAATTCCAATTTATATTTGGATAACTTATTATTTACTGTTATAAAATGTCCATGAAATGTTATTTTTGTAAATTTTGAAGCTTTTGAAAAGCTTCATTTGAATTTCTCAACCTTTTTATAATAACATCGAAAAATATTAAAATTTATAAGAGAAATACCACTAGATAATCAAGATTACATTTATATTTGCAAATCCAACACTTTTAAATAGGTGATCTCTATCTCTCCTTCAACATTATATTATGTATTTATATAAGCCCTTACTAGTTTACTCGATGAACAGTATACATACGTATGATAGATTCACTTTATCCACCTAAGTTATTGGTGGTTAGACTGTTTTTTTTTTGGTAATCAGACTATTTTTTGTTCTAGGTTTATGGTTTATATTAGGCCTGAGCATTTTGGATTGGGTTACCCGACCCGTATTTACGGGTAAGGGTAATGATAATTACCCGTTTGGGTCAAAAAAAAATTTAAACAGATAAGTGTGTAAGGATTATTATTTGGGTATCCGAATTACCCGTTTACGTAACTAAATTTATAAAATTATTTTGAAACTTAACTATAATGATAATAATTTCCTAAATAGATATAAATTTTGTGTTATAATAAATATATAATTTAATAAACGTTTAGAAAACTTATATAATCGGTTATTTTGTATTATATTTTCGATTTTGTTACTATTTTATTCATTTTTCTAAACCTTTTTAATAAAGATATAATCAATTATTATACTATTTTGATATGTTACTGCACACAGTCACATATTAGTCAAATTTATATAAATATATTACGAGTTCGGGTATTAAACGGGTATTGATTTTAACTACCCGACCAGAACTTACCCGAACCGTATCCGCTATTACCCGACCCTTAATTTTACGGGTATGCTTTGGGTATTAGTTTTCATACCCGAACTACCCGTACCCGACCCCTACCCGCTATTACCCGACCCGTTATCCGAAATGCTCAGGCCTAGTTTATATTTTGGGGTTCAGGGTTTATATTTTGGGGTTTATAATTTATATTTTGGGGTTTTGAGTTTATATTTTCGAGTTTTGTGTTTATATTTTGGAATTTTGGGTTTATATTTTTGACACGTGTTAAAATTTTAGTTAAATTTGACACATCTCACGATTTGGTGAGTTATAATTATCATAGACTAGGTCAATACCCGCGCATACGCGGGTTATTATATAGATATTGTTTATCATATAAAATTTTAGATATTCTGTTACAATATAAAATTTTAATATTGGTTATATAAATGGTTATGAAAATAATTTTGGATGAATATAGACAATGATTCAATTGTACAATATAACTACAAAAGGTTATTTATTTAAGGATATGAGACCCAAATCTACTTTAGAAGAATTGGAAGATATGATTATGTTTTTATCATGTTTACAGAGGGCATATAAAATGCTCTCTTAGACATATGAGTTACTTTAAAGATCGAATCATAGTTTAACACAACTTTTTTTTTTCTTCCCCAACTTCTCGAAGAACAATGTTTTTAGTATCTAAAGGTTTTCATCCTTTTTGTCATCTATCATCGTGTAAACCAACAATTAGAATAAGAAAGATCAAATAGTTATAAATAAATAAAAAATGTTATACTTCGCATAAGTACTACAAATGTCTGGCACTTCCTAAAAGAATTGATCCAGTCAATCCCAAGTGTAAGTTGCACCACCATTCAGTTCAAGAAGATTATAAAACTTTAGTTCCTATTGAGACAAGATTTTACGTCCCTCCAAGTATAAGATTCCTGTACATTCTGATTGTGTTGTCGAGTTAGAGAGAGCCATTTATCATAGGTCTATGTTAGAACATTTCGTTGGTTTCTCTTCTTCCTACACCAAAAGTTGCCTCGCTAATATTACTTGAAAAGAGAATATAATATATGTACATTATTAATCGAAGACATGACTTCAATAACTTCTTTTATAAAAGGCCGTCCAATACTCGCTGATCAGATCATGACAGTTGGTTTTCTTACGGCATGAGGAGACATATGACTCATGAGAAAACAAAACATACTTAGATTATCTAAGAGGATTATGACGCTTATAAGAAAAAGTTTTGCACCTTGATATCACCTAAGACGTCTTTGACTGATTCATATTTATGAGCTTGTGGTTTTTTTTAAAGCTTGATTTGAATTCTTACAGGAGTTAACAATGAGTCCCTATCACAAAAACCAAACTTGCTTCAAATTTGTAATTTCAATGAAAATGGATTATGTTTAGTTTCTAACCATTTCTTGCATATATTTGTACAAAAGCATTCATCTGCACAAAAAAACATGAAACAAATTGAAATAAAGTAAAGCAAGTCCTACAAAAACTCCAAAACGTTCATACTTGTTGTTTAGATAGACACGGAGCTGGCAGTTCTGCTATTCTAGTTCCGACCTGCAACAACCAAACGATAACACGTAAGAAAATGTTTTGCCTCAATTGGTAAACAATTGTCATCTCACATGCCAATCAAGCAGCATTTCCAACACCATTAGACAATTTGACATTTCCCTTGTCCATAATCGACTCAATGCCCATAGTAAATGATAAACTAAGATTTATTGTAAACAAACTACACATCATGATAAAAAAAAAGTAACAATGATCTTAGACTATAGTTGCAAACTTGTAATTAATTAATAAGCTTCTACATAAGATAAATGAACCACTGGAAATCTATCTGACATCCTAACGACGCCATTCGAGTCATGAAATCATCATCAGAGCTTAAATATCTCTTTACTAAGATCTTAAATCAAACATAGAAACTATCAACAGCAAAAAAGCCCTCAATTATTGAACAACGATCCTTAGGAACCATTGCAATATAGAAGAAGAAGAAAAAGAGATGGTGGTGACAATGATTATGATAAGCCACAATGAAAACTACGACAACTAATTTTTCAAGAAATCAGGACTTTACTCATAATTGATTCACAATTACATCAATGGCCAAAACCAAAATCTCATAAAAACCTTAAAACAACTCTGAGAAACCTGCCAAGGTTAAAACTTTTTTCTCTCAGATCTCATAACTATATCAATTGGGTAAAATCAAAATCACCAAAACATTAAAACAACTTTGAAAAATATATGCAAAAGTTGAAAAAATTTTGCCCTCATATCTCATAGTTATATACTTTTATCAAAAACTTTGAGAAACATGGAAAAATTTAGAAAACTTTGCCCGCAAATATTATAGATCTATCAAAGGGAAAAACCATAATCCGATAGAAAAATCTACCTTAGCTCTCATAGCTATATAATGGATCATTGATAAGTAAATTGGTAATCTAGCAAAACATAAAAGGTAAGAACAATGCTTATTCACCATCCTAAAAAATGTGTGAGGATGTGAAATGTGCGCGTGTTAATGCTTGTCGGTGGGAGACGGTGACACTCATGGCTTGAAGGAAATACAACACGTCGTAGATTCGCATGTATTACCTTTTCATAACTCTCTTTAAGACTATGCTGATAAGTTGTTAATAGAATATCATATCTTATTCGGCCAAAACAATGTCATAACCTGCAACACTAAAGAACTCGTGACAAGAAATTAGAAGACAATGATAATATATGCGGTTATATAGAATACCATTTCTTATTCGGACGAAATGATGTCATAACCTGTAGCATGGATAATTTGAAACACATAGAAGCCAATGATAATATATGCGTTTATATAGAGATAAGGAAGAAGATGAATATGATTTACGTTTCAGAAAGAGGAGGAGGAGAGGAAAGCGCAACATTAAGAGAGTAGAGGAAGATGAAACATTTTCATTTGAGAGATGGAAGAATTAGGTTAACGTGCGATGAGACTAAAATCAAACGATTGATGAGGTGGCCATTTTTTATTGGATGATAATTTGGATGACGTGGACAGCCTGAAAGCTCACTATTTTGTCTTTTTATATAGTATAGATTTTGCTTTATATAATAAAATATATATTGTTAAAGATTTTAATATTAATATTAATAGATAAAATACAACCAGAATACGCCTATCAATAGAATACTTGAATAGGCCAAGATACACAAACAAATCAGACCAACTAAAATAAAAACCAAACCAGAATAAATTAAAATGAATCGAGAAACTAGCCAAGTAAACCGCTTGAAAAAAAAATCCAAGAAAAATTAGAAAAGTCATAACACTGCTGTTGGTCAAACTATGGATTTACCGAAGAGAAACTCCGTTAGCCAACCGACGGAACTTAAACGGTGAGACACATAATCGTCGAGCCGCCTCAGCATTTTATATGTATCTTCGAAACAATATTATGTATATACTCCGGTTAATTGCAGCAATATACCTAAGCTTTCTGAATTTTAACTCAATATATAGTCTCTATAATTAGTTATCCGGTATTAATATGTGTGGGATATCTCCACGCTACCCTTGATGAAGAAGCCACACATTTGGAAGAGTAGGTTGACCTTCCAGCTGGTCTGATAGACGACGTCAGACAGCCAATCCAATCAAGCGAAGTCTTCTCCATCCAGCGTATCCCTAACCTAACAAAATTAATTACGCTATTCGAATTTCACCCCAAAAACAAGCAAGATATAGAAGAAGTTCTATATTATGCTTAATAATCTGGATATTTGTCTATAAAAACAAAAAAACTCCGATGGATGGTATACCAAACTCGGCACCGGTGAATGGTGTAAGAAGATTATCGGTTGTAAGTGATACTCTTAGCATTCCGATGATGGTTATTGTCGGAAACCAGAACGATTTTTGGTCCATAAGTAGTATTTGTAACTAATAAATCATGTGTTAAGAAATTTAGAACTTTTATTATAAATAAAGTTGTTTTAAGATAACGATTCTGGTGTGAAGAAAATTTTGAAAAATTTATTTCTGAAACCAGTGCTACAAATGTTCACTGTGATGATTTGTTCTTCGAACAAGAAGACAAACAATAGTATTACAGTTTTTTTTCTTACATTTTTTTAAAAGCTTAACTTTCTTAACAGAAATTGAAAAGATGAAAAGGAAACCCTAAAGAAAAAAATAAACCCTAAAATGGAAAAACGAAACCCTAAAATGGGAAATGTGAACCCAAAAAAGAAAAAATAAACCTTCAAAAGAAGAGACTAAACTCTAAAATGGAGAAACTAAACCCTAAAATGGAGAAATGAAATCCTAAAATAGAGAAACTAAATCCTATAATGGGAAAAGCGAACCCCAAAATGGAAAAAGTCAACCCTAAAATGGGGAAACTAAACCTTAAAGTTGAAAAATAAACAAAAAAATGCAAAAGTAAACCCTAAAATGAAATAAGTAACCCTCAAAATGAAATAATAAACCCTCAAAAGGAAATAACGATATACAAACTACTATATAAAGTGAAGCCTAAGCTTCCGTTTAACTGATATTTCGACAATCGCGATATACTGACTACTTTTATTTAATTTTCTGAATTGCAGTTGAGTACTCAAGACATAGTGAAAGTTGTTGTGGGAAACTGGACGAAAGTGCAAACTGGAAAATGGTCCTTCACACCTTCAGCATATCAGGAGATCAAAGGAATACAAATTTACCTTGGCATGTCACATTCAGAACTTGTGAATCTTGTTGCACGGACTATTGATTTTCGAGAGTCGTTCATAAATAAGATTATGTCGTACGAGTATCCTTAGTGGACACTCAAGTAGATCCAGAATACATTAAGGAGGAGCATGATGTGCAAGTGTTTGTGCAAATGCGTAGGGAGATCGAGGAAGTTGATCTCTTTGTCATGATAAATCCATAATTAACTAATAATTCTCAACGTAGTTATTGTTTATGGGAACAAATACCTAACTAAAAGAAGTCTGCAAACGAGGATGACACAACTAGCGATGAAACGTATAATAACACAAGTAGCTACTACTTACAGGATTTTTTGATGGAAGCATCAGAGGGAGGAGAGGCAGATGAAACTTCTTATCCAAAAACCCCTAGCGACTATGCAACCAGTTCGAACGAATCAGATGCAGTTTCTTGTCAACAAGTACATGATCATGATGTACTGACTACCAAAACATTAGTTTGAGTACTCATGTGTTACGAGTATGTGGAGGCCTAGTGGAACATGGACTCAATGAGAGAGGGAAGGGACCTCTTATTGAAGAGGATCAAAATGTACATTAGGTTCCGCCAATTGCCGACATGAGAACCTTACTTGTTCAGCAAGAGATGGTGGGTACAAGCATCAACGTTCCCCAAAACGCAATATGATTGAAAGACGACACAATCGGTCGCAAGTAGACTCTTTCAAACCTCATATGACTCAAGCGGTAGTATATCGGAAGACAAAGGTGAGGACCGTTTCACTCATGTGATTCCTCGATGGGTGACAGAGGATAACGTTGAGAAGAACATGTTTTTCTCATACGTAAATGACCATGCATTGTTTAGCCGCAACGCTCCTCTAGTTTTCAACAATCTATGCATCGAAGGTACAAAATATATATCTGGTAGTTTGTATATCAAGGATGTTAGACTGTGTACGTAAATTTTGTTGTTTAATCGAAGAATTGAACAAATAATTATATTTGATGTCTAGCAGGAGTTGATGGAGCACTATTTGACATGTATTATGAGGGAGACAAAGTATTTGTTGGCCGGGTTTTCCAAAACAAAGTGGATTGCAAGATCAAGATTGCAATCAATGCCATAAACAGAAAGTTTAACTTTAAAACTGCACGGTCTGCACTGCATTGCATGGTCTTCAGATGCACCTCAAATGCATGTCCATGGCGCATCTACGCCGCGAAAGTGGACAGCTCTGACAATTTCCAAATAATACAAATAAGTTTGGAGCATTGTTGTCCAATAGATGAGCGGAAAAACTATCATAAATTAGCGACAACACAATTGATTGCTGAACTGGTTGTGAAGCATTACTTAGGCATAAAGAAGGGTCCAAATAATGGGTCAAAACGTTTCAAAGACAATTTCATTGCACTAGGAGCGTGTGTGAAGGGTTTTTTATTTTCTTAGAAAGGTGGTTGGTGTAGACGAAACTTATTTAAAGGCTAGGTATGGTGGTACTCTGCTAACTGTTGTTGGTCAGGATGCGAATTTTCAAGTCTTCCCTTTAGCATATGGCATCGTTGACAATGAGAGCGATGACTCTTGGGAGTGGTTTTTTAAAAGATTGAAAACATTTGTGCATGATTCATCGGATCTGGTTATTATATCTAACATGCATGCAAGCATATACTCTGGAGTTAAGAAGGTATTGAACCACTTTACGAATATTGGAGTAACCTACATATTGAGATGGAAATACCGTATACTATAAAAATATATTTTGTACTTTGTAGGTTTACACAAGGGCGATACATGCCTGATGCGTCATACATTTGTACCGCAATGTGAAGGAAAATTTTGATATGAAATACCTCGGTTATCTAATGATGCAAGCTGCCAGAGCATTCACGATCAATGATTTCAACACCAAATTTATAGAAATACAGAATACCAACTCTCTCTGCGCTTCGTACCTACTCGATATTGGTAACTGTATAGGAACTTCATTATATAAATATTATGATTAATCTAATTTACATCTCCATTACTACATGTTTCCCTCATTGGACACGATCTCATTTTAAAGGGAAACAATATAACATAATGAATTCTAACATTGTAGAGTCTTGGAATAATGTTTTGAAGGAAGCAAGGGAATACCCATTGGTGACAATGTTGGAATATATTAGGAGTCAAATTATGACATGGTTTGCTATTAGGCGTGAACGAGCTAAGGAAAATGATGGTGACTGTTTCCTACCACCACGGGTTCGGAAGAGGGTAGAAACCAACTTTGAAGAGGGAATGCAAATGGTTGTCAAAACAATATGTCCAACACAGTACGAGGTTTCAACAAAAGATGGTGGAACTTAACTGATAAATTTTGATAACGGATCTTATACATGAAAGGAGTATCAATTAATTGGAATTCCATGCTCTCATGCACTCGCAGCTGCAACACGTGTAGATCTCCCACTGAACAAATGGTTATTAGCGAGTATTATAACAATGCATGGACTAGTGCACATGCTGAGAACATATATCCAATACTTTCAGCTAGAGGCAATGCATTAATTGGAACTTTTTCCAATGCGGGTAATGATTTAATATCGCTGAAGGTTAGAAGGCCTTCGGGCAGGCCTAAGAAAATCATGATTTTATCTCGGGGGGGGGGGGGGNGTAAGCTTATACATACATGTTAAGATTATAATGAAACTTGATATGGTGAGTTATAAATTATCTTTAGTTTGACTTTTGGAAGTTTGTTGAAAAGAGGCGGTGCAACCGTTGCCGTGGGAGAGGACATAATAAGGCAAGTTGTTGTAATCCAATTTAAGCAGTAAGATCTTTTGGTGTAATGTGGAATAATTTTATTGGGGTATTTAAATAAAAGGCTGGAAGTGTTGGAGGTAGTTTTTTGTGGTTTTTGGATAAATAACTTGAAGTGTTGAAGGTAGTTTTTTGGTGTTTTTATTAAAAAAAACCTAGTACTATTGGAAGTAGTTTGTATATTTGTGCCGATAGTTAGTATGTCTTGCTATTTAAGTTTCATTTTGTAAGCAGAACCAAGCCCATGAAATTTCATGTATTAAGGCTACTTTATAGCCTTGTTGTATAATTATTATAAGCCGCATGCATTGCATAATCTATGTTGTCAAATATTTCAGTTAGTGGTGTTAATCGACGTAATGTAAGCAGTAAATGAGACTGGAAAAAATAAACTTCGTAACGGTTTGAAACACTAAAAGTGAAAATCCTAATTTTTTAGAAAAGAGCAAATAAAGAACAAGTTTAGTTTTTAGTTATGGACAAGATTTAAATTTAGAGGATCGGTGAGGGAGGATCCTTAACTAGCGAGTCGAAAGCTTGCATCCCGTAGTTCATTGCTGCGACCTTCATATATTGTTTTCCTAACAAGGAGGATTCGTCTATATGGCCAAGGGAATGTTTTTCCATTAAGACAATAGCTGCTACACCAGATAGAAATGAAAAGGTAGAAATTTTTGCATTTTCATAAGTAGAATAATATTAAAAGGTTAATTACAGTAGGATATAAACTAAGTACATGGGTCTTTAACCTGTACTTGTAACTTATTCCGGTCAATTTCAAAGGATTCCAAACAAATTTATGTACCTTGAGGCGCAAATCCACAGCCTTTTATGAAGAAAGGAAAAAAGCGTTGACAAAAAATTTAGCTCATGCTCGACCTCGTCTTTTGATAATTTGTTATGGTTACAATCTAGAATTTCGATTGAACGTTGATTTAGGTCAATTTCAAGGCCAAGCCAGTGGCCACGTTGAATAGGGAGCGCGCACTAGATCGTATTGATGGAGGAAAACTATTAAGGACGCTTTGAGATAGACATGAGAAACGAAACTTATCTTTATCAACCATACATTGAAAAGATCCCTAGTGACGCTGCATCTCCTGCACCCAACTTGTTGGTTGAAAATCAAACCTGCAATCGGGTATCTTGTCTCTCCTTTGTTGGAAAAAACGGAAAACAATATCCAGAACCTATATAAAAGACGAAAATAAGGTAATTGTAAATAAAGTAATATACTGAATACCGTACATAAAAATTAATACAAGAAAATGTATTACTACAATTAACAAAAGGCATCACTTACATTGGGTTGCCATATCTCTTTCGGTTCGAATCAAGACCTGAACAAAGTGTTTTCAATGGAGAGGTTGTGACCAATATCATAAACCCTGGTCCATTTAAGTTCATTGTTAACTTGTAGAACAATGAACATAAATATTGAATAACGGAAAGAGTATGCACCTGGATTTCTGGTAAAGTGCTCGGAAGTCTTCGCGTTTCTTTGGTGGTGGGTTGTCAAATGCTCTAAATTCCATAATAAGAGGAGACAAAGTAACCTTCCACAAATCATCCTCTTGAACTGGTGGTAAAACGATTGGTTTTGTTTTTTTGGGTTACTTGAGTTTTCTCGATCTTCAGCGGCTTTGGGTTTCCCCCAGCGTTCTGATTTAGCCTTGAACTTCTTCTAACGACTTCCTTTTCTATATATTTTTTTTTCTTACGCTTAGTTCTCTTTGTAGGACGGCTTATAACAAATCGTTACCTTTAACAATCTTTCCAATATCATATGTTCTTTTCCTGACATGCTTGCAAATGTTAGACAATGTTTCAGATTCCTCTTCTTCGAGTTATGTTGAAGATTGCCAACTCTCTTTGCCTTAACAAAGTACAAACCAAGTAGTCAGTGTATAGTATATAATATATTGTATACGTGTTAAAGATGTCATGTTAATAGTAGAAGTTAATATTGTTAGGTTATGATGTCTGGAGCCATTCACTATTCTAAATGGACCGAACACCAAAATACATTTGATGCGGCAACAGAAGAGAGTAAATGTAAGTTGTTTGAGAAACCCATATAAATATCTGGCTCAAATGTGCTTTCAACATAGGAGAGCGGAGAAACCTAATATGTATGATTTTGAAGAAGCTGAACATATAGGTGAAAAAACTATAATGCTCGTTACAAATAAACAGTACCTTGAGTAAATCTTGAGCGTTAACTCCCCCGCAGGGTATGTGCTTACATTACCTGGAACAGCAGGGTTGATTATGGATTGATAGGTTTTCTGAACCATAAAAGCAAGTTCCGTGTCCATATGTTCAGGACCTTAAGTACCTGATATATTCAGCGAGAAGGATGGAGGATCAATTTGTCTCATGGAATGTGAAACATTAACTTTTTCAAGAGGCTTGTTTGTTCCCTTATCAGGTTGAGTAGACACACTCGTTCCTGAATGAAGTTAAGTTAAATGAGAGTAGTGCGCATTCAGTATTAGTATACGAACTACGTAAATAAAGTAAATAGTTTCAGTATCCTACATATGCCAAATATGTGTTAGAAATACCTAGGATATTTTTTGTATCTGTTGGGAAACATCTGCTTGCGATAAATTGAGAGAAAAAGACGGAGCTTCTATATTCTTCAGTTGTGTTGTAACATTGGCAGTCGGGCGAGTTTGAAAAGCTGCTCAAATTCGGAAAAATAATCACACTATCTCTTAAAGTGAAACCGAGGAAGTTGAATATTGTAAGTAATAATTGTTTTGAGTCTAAGGAATACATGTTGGTACATGGTCTTTTATTATTGGCGATCACATATTTTCCCGTGGCGATGATGGATCCATTTCTCGAACATACACGTCGTCGAAGTTTTCATCGGGAGGGTATTGACAGACTACATTTCCAATGATTACATTTGTTGGATCATCTGATCTGAAGATGTTGCACCTTTCTGCTCAGCTTCTTCTGACATCTTCTTCTCCATCTGTCAATTGTAGACTTTCAATGTATAAAACCATAAAAGTTAGTTGTGTGAGAGCTTAGCATTGACAAGTGTTCTTACTGCTGCCCAAGTTTTCTCCCATAGGTTTGTCTTTTAGTTCAGTTTGATGGAGCTAAAAGTCTTTAAAGTGCTTGAAAAAGTTGTCAATTCTTGCGTCACCATGCGTGATGATACTTTGTGTGTATCCTTAAAAACTGGCATGTTTTTCTCTTGTATCATAGATGCGACTTTACGGACGAGTAAATCGTCATCAAATGGTGTGGTTCTTCTTGGTGTTGTAGATGGTGGTACAAAGGCTGGTGGCTCATCCGGACCCTTACTCTGGTCCTCGGTATCCTTTCTCTCGTTGTCTTCTTCTTCATCGGTTATTTGCGCTTCCCGCACTCTTTTTTGTGCTTCAATTACGTCTACAACATGCAGACCACCAGTCCAAGAATTAATTTCAAACAAAAATTCCTCTTCTATTAATGTAAGAAGGTAATCAACAACATAACCATGTTTTTCAACATTGATTTCAATGTCCTCCACTAACTCCGGTGCCTCTTTACTCAGCAACGATATCGCTGGAACCTGTGTAATAATTATATACAAACATTAGACCATACTCAAATATTTTGGTAGTACGACTAACTAGAAGTGAATAGTATATTGACTATTAAAATATATGTTACTTACTTTACCCACAACATTAAGCGATCTGAAAGTTCTGTTTTGAAGGTGCAGAATCATTTAAGTTACAACAGAAACAATCTCCTGAATGGATACACCTCTTTCCATCATTGAATGAAGGACGACATTTTGTACAATTGAAAGACAACATGCTACTGTAACTAGAATCATGACATGGGGGAAGCCTTGTATGGAAGTTGTAGGCTACGCGTAGCTGAAAGGGTCTTTTGATTTGGTGCTTTCAACAGTCAAGCATAAAGATTCTCTTCCCCACAGGTATTTAAGATAATTGTCGATGTCTAGTAGGTACTCGACCCTCTCTTTTGTGATTTGTGTGTTGTTGGATATGGGACAAAGTATTCCATCAACTAGAAGAAGTAGGGCTAGACGCAGCCTCATTACTAGATCCTTGTACTTTTTTCCCTCGAACAGGTTTTTGTGTATCCACGAGGTAGTTGGTTTTTTTTCACCGTCGAATAACTTGTTCCACACGTTCTCAAGATTGTTACTTTCTTTACCCTTTCTTTTTTTGTTTTTGGAGGCGTAATTTTTTTATCCTCTTCATTCTCCTGTCTGCAATTCAACCAAGTAACAATAGAAAACCTTGGATGCCATACCTTATAGGTTTCCCTGCAAACATCCACCATAGTTCGTTTTCCTTCTTCATGACTGTAACACCCCGTTTCCAGTCAAACCCCTTTTGACCAAAACCGAGGTTGTTACGT
>OVBE01012060.1:0-13680 GCA_900406425.1 Iberis pinnata
TTTTTTATTTTATTTATTATTTTTTAATATTATGAAGCTCAATGCTTTGGAAATGCTTCTTCCAAGAGCATAGAAGAAAGAGCATTTAGAGAGCATTTGCATCTTCTAAATGCTCTCCTAAATGCTCTCCTACCTAAACTTGATTGGATGATAAA
Organism: Iberis pinnata; assembly: GCA_900406425.1. Taxonomy (NCBI): domain Eukaryota; kingdom Viridiplantae; phylum Streptophyta; class Magnoliopsida; order Brassicales; family Brassicaceae; genus Iberis; species Iberis pinnata. Next base: position 156 of record OVBE01012060.1, read on the forward strand.
AAGCATTATGNACTTTGCCAATCAAGGCCTTAGTTGTTACTTACTTCTCTTTACATAAAAAGATACATATTTTAATAATATTTTCTTACTTCAAACAATAGATTTAAATTTATTTATTTTTTAGTAAATCTAAGCAAAAAGAAAAGGATAGTAAAACTAAATAAAATAGAAGTAACATATGTTATTTTTTATGATTTCATACCAATATGGTATAATTCATGAACTCAAATGATTTTATGGTATTATTTAGGCCCATAATTTCCCCTAAATAAAATTACATATTTTCAAATAAAACTTTTAAATACTTACTTTCTAAACTAAAAAACAAAACTATCTATTTTTCCAAAAAAAAAACCATTTACTACAAAATTATTATGAAATTTATAAAGAATGGGTGGTCCCCACACCAACCTGGTCGGAAAAGTCGAAAAAACCCCTCAAAACTACACAACACAACACATTACAACCAAACTCATCTCTCTCACTTCCACTTGCCGTCGCCGACACTTCGAAGACTAAAAAAAAAAGAAACAAAAAAAGTAAAACTCTTTCACCACAAAAAAAGAAATTATTGTTCCATTCTCTCTGATAATCTCCAAATCTAAACAGAGCTCCATGGATCATCGAATCTATGGTGTTCCTGTCTCCACATTCACTAAACTCATTCTCTTCCTCTTCCTCTTCTCCACCGCATCTACATTACCCAATAACCCATCTCCTTCATCCGGGTCGGGTCAAATCAACTCCAACTCCGTCCTCGTAGCTCTTCTCGATTCTCGTTACACTGAACTCTCTGAGCTTATCGAAAAAGCTCTTCTTCTTCAAACACTTGAAGAAACAGTTAATCTTCACAATATTACCATTTTTGCCCCTCGTAATGAAGCTCTTGAAATTGATCTTGATCCGGAGTTTAAACGGTTCTTGCTTGAACCAGGTAATCTCAAATCTCTTCAAAAGCTTCTCTTGTTTCACATTATACCTAATCGGATCGGGTCGGATCAATGGTCGGGTCGGGTCAAGCATCATACTTTAAGCAACGATCATGTCCATTTGAGTGATAAGATGATTGATACATCTGAAATTATCCGACCCGATGATTTAACCCGACCCGATGGATTAATCCACGGAATCAAACGGGTTTTAATTCCACGTTCTGTACAAGAAGATTTCAATCGCCGTCGTAATCTCCGATCAATCTCCGCCGTATTACCAGAAGGAGCTCCGGAAATCGACCCGAGAACAAATCGGTTAAAGAAAAAACCCGATTCCGATCCAGTACCAGCCGGATCTCCACCGGTTTTACCAATTCAATCAGCTATGTCTCCAGGTCCGTCGTTAGCTCCGGCACCAGCTCCGGGACCTGGAGGTAAGCATCATCATTTCAATGGTGAAGCTCAAGTTAAAGACTTTATCCACACATTGTTACATTACGGAGGTTACAATGAATTAGCAGACATTCTTGTGAATCTAACATCACTTGCAACAGAGATGGGTAAGTTAGTGTCTGAAGGCTATGTGTTAACTGTTCTTGCTCCAAATGATGAAGCTATGTCGAAGTTAACGACTGATCAGTTAAGTGAGCCAGGAGCTCCGGAACAGATTGTGTATTATCACATAATATCGGAGTATCAAACGGAAGAGAGTATGTATAACTCTGTTCGGAGATTCGGGAATGTAAAGTTCGAAACTTTAAGGTTTCCTCATAAAGTTGTTGCTAAAGAAGCTGATGGTTCGGTTAAGTTTGGAGATGGGGAGAGATCGGCTTACTTGTTTGATCCTGATATTTATACGGATGGTCGGATTTCGGTTCAAGGGATTGATGGTGTTTTGTTTCCGGAAGAAGAGGAGGTTGTTGAATCGGTTAAGAAACCGGTTAAGAAAGTTGTTCAGTCAAGAAGAGGTATGATTTTGAATCTTTGATCTTTATATGTGTATTCAAATTGTTTTGATTAGTATGAAATTGTCAAGGTTAGATGATTGAGTCATGACTATATCAAACTAGCTTGTTGATTTAGGTTAGTAATCGAGGCGGAATAAGATCTTGAGAATGGTAGTTTAGTGAAATTCTTGAGTAAGAAAAAAGATTCGGGTTAGAAAATTGTGAGATGGGTTTAGTAATTCGACCGTTCGTTAATAGATATGATGTTGAGTCATGACTAGATCAAACTAGCTTCTTGGTGTAGGTTAGTACTCGAAGCGGATAAGATCTTGAGAATGGTACTTTAGTGAAGTCCTTGAGTAAGAACAAGATTAGTGTTCAAAAATTGTGAGGTAAATTTAGTAATTCGGACAAGTAGGGTTCGAAGAATGTAAGATATGTCTAGTGATCCAATATTATGCCATGGAAAATAAAAGCCACCATTTCGGTCAATGGCTCGGTGCAAGATTACTTAGCCAATTGATAATTATGGTTTGTCATAACTGGATCGACAATGTCTGAACCCATAACCAATAACTATAGTGTGGGGTTTCGCAACTAGATGAAGTCTAATTCCAGTGGGAAAATGTGTAGAAGTGCACCTGAGTTAGGTAAAGAATCTTAAGAAAGTAGAGATATGTGAGTGTATGAGATGATACTGAATGCAAGCAAAGAATCAAAGAATAGTTAGGCATTATGTGTTTGCTCATTGCCATTTTCTAAAGTACCTGCAATTATCTTGCAATAGGGTAGGTTCGAACCGCGATATGGCAACACAAAAACAACTCTAGCACACACCACTAAGCTACATTATTAGGGCAATTATGAGTTTGTAATTGTGATGGAGTTTGATCTAATAAAGGTGTTATTGTTATGATTGATACAACTTAGGGAAATTGTTGGAAGTAGCATGTAGAATGCTTGGTGCATTTGGCAAGGACACTTATCTTAGCAAATGCCGATGAATTCGCAAACCCGCCAAAGAATTGATGTACACACAAAAAAGGTTAGGATTTCGCGATCTTTGTTTTTTTATTAAACGGGTGATTTTGTGCCATTCATTTAGCCTAGTGAAAAGATAGCAGAAGTGACAATCACTAAGCCATTTGCTCATGTTCACGGTTTTTTTTGTTTATTTCGATTTTGTTGTTCTTTTTCCTCGTACTAAGCTGATTGAAATTTTGGACTTGTGTGAACAGAAAATGAGGAAAGGAGAACAATATGCAGAAAACCAAATCTACCATGGAATGAAAAGGATGGCTTGTTGAGTAAATTTTTCTTACATATATTATATACTTTTGGGGAGGTGTTTCAATATGTGGTCTTGAATTATGAATACTGTAATTAGATGTATCAATCATTTTTTTAATTAATTTGGTGGTGTATGAGAATGAGAGTACAATTAATAAAAAGAGAACATAAACTTTTCTTTCATGTTGAGGATTTGTTGTTTTTAGACTCTTTGGAGGTGTGGCTTTTACTTTGGAGAAAGTATATTTTCCACTTTGGTAAGAGAATAATTAAACAAGAATCATCACAATCATTATGACTAGTTTGTCTTTGACTTTATTATTGTGGGAATATGAAATATTTTTGATAGATTAAGTAATCACATGATGGGTTGGTTGGCTCATGTGTTGTGTTGTTGATTGATTGGATGATAAAACATAAACTTAGCTGTCTTTGGTGTCAAGTTTCTTGTGAGACATCTCAAAGTCTTAACACTAAAGATCTCTGAATTTTTCCATCATGTCATATTCTCTTGTTTTCTTCTTCTATTCCCTTTTTAGTCGATTCTTTTCTTTCGTTCTACATTCCAATAAAAGAGAATGTCATATAGAGAATATATATTTAAGAATGAATGCTATTGTTAATATTAAATCAAATACGAATATGTGCCACCTAAAAGATTAAAAAATGTAGATTTTTTTTTCTCACAGGAGTTCAATTTTGTATTGTTACGAAATTTTGTAATGTAACCATTGTTAAGAATCAAATTTTGTCGACCTAATTATGACAAAAAAGAATAAAACGTCTAGATCTAAATTAGGTCGGTATTGGTTTTCTAATATCAAAAAATTTTATAGTTTGAAGGAAAAATCATATATTCATATAATTAAATTTGTTTTTAAGGATATTTTTGGTAAGAATATGATAGATTATTTATAAAAATCTCTATTTTTTTCATGATTTACCGGTTTAGAATTGTATTACAATTACCGTCTTTGTATTTTTTTCATGATTTAAACTATATTATATTTATTATTTTCACTATATTTATAAAATTCATCAAATGATATAAAGAAGAATTGAAGCCTTTCAATTAATGTTGGTCTAATAAAATGTGAAAAGTTAAAGAAAAAATTATGACCAGTGCTATATTAGATATTCAACTTGAAATACCATTTTGACTTTTTTTAATGAAAAATACCATAATTAATATGTGAGAAAGACACATATACCCATTTACACAAGCTGATACCATAAATTTTATGAAAAAGAAAGTCTTTATATCCATTTCTACTCCATTTATCACTGTAACTTCTCAATCTTTCTCTCTTATTTAACTGTAATGTTACAAATCCTAACTCATAAAATCACTCCATCTAAAATTTATTGATTTATGTTCTCGCGTAACAACAATTTGTCTCCATTTGCCACTGATGTCGTCGGCTAAAAGAGTTCGGTCATCTCCAAAGTCAAAAGAGAAACAACCGTTGGCTTAAGAGACAACTTCAAAGGCAATAGTTCCCCTGAACGCCGAATCAACACAACCGCCTCCCCGCATGTCATCTTCAAGACATGGTGAATCTGTCCACCAGTTGCAAGAATTGAGGTTTGATTTTTCACGCCTTCCTCCTAGGTTATATGCGTGTGATCGTATTAATTGCTATTCGAAGCTAGAGTTTCTGCTTGGCATTGTTGAGGTACTGGAAGACACATCAAACCTAAACTACTTGAAGGCTTATGTATTTGATCCATTATTGAACATTCCAGTCTGGAAGACAACATTTTCTGGTAAACTTGTCCAACAAATGTTGTGCAGATCCCTCGTAACCGCCAATTGCAGGAAATTAAGCACTGCACCAAATAGTGCAGTATGAGGATATGTCCATAGACGGTATCAGAGAAGAACTTGAAACAAAAACTGTCAATTGATAACTTAAGTTAATCAATGGACATATTTAATATAATGTTGCCTTATTGATTTCTTTGTTCATAAGTTTACTAATTGTCATTATACTGATATGTTTAGATTGAGGTTATGTCCATTGAAGTTCCCGTGGACGATCTTGAAACAACTAAAATGCATCAGATAGTCCACAAATTGATTGTGGACTTAAGCAACTCTCACATTCACCATACATCATTTCAATGTTATCTTTTTTTTTGTTTGGTAGAAAAATATTGCACATCGTCCACTATCAGTATGTAAACATAATAACATCCCATATTAGTTTCCACCATATCTATCTTATCGATATTGGTCTAATTGACTAATGCATTGTATTTTTCCAATCACTTCATGTTGACATAAAAACTCCAATATTAATTTCAATCATATCAATCTTATTCATTTTAGGCTGGTAGACAATGTGATTTAGATGGTCAACTAACTATACGTGGACATAATAGACTCCCATTTAAATATCCATAATATCAGTTATATCAATGTTGCATGGGGTAGAAAAATTCATCGTATTTTCAACTAATTGTATGTGGACTTGATAAACTCTCATATTATCATGTGTCATATTAATCTTATCCGTTTTGTTGCGCACTTGGAAAAATGCATCATATGGTTCACTACATGTAGGTGGACATAATCAACAAAGACAAGCCAAACATCCGAGTAACAAATTGTTTTGTCCACTAACATTTATGTTTGTAAAGATGACTACATAACATTACAAAAATGATGCAATAATTGTGTTGCATATATCAATATTTAAGTTGTTTGAAACCAAGATACATGAAACATCTCAGGTTCTTCCAAATCACGTTGTCCACCACTTGGGCTACCAACGTCCCCATGTCCATATGTGGATAAATGACGTTGTCCACCACGGTCAGTATATTGGTCCCCCAACATGCGATGATATTTCTTGTCCACTCCACCCAACTACATAATCATGTCCACCCACACTCTCGATATTATTGCCAATTTTTTCCTCGTCGTTTACTTTTTCACAAGTCATCGCTCACTGTCATTAAGTCCACCACGTTGCAAATCATCTCGTCCACTCACGACGTTTGCTCCTCTTTCTGAATCTATGTTGTCTATCTCAACCCCATGGCTACATTATTAGACGATTCACCAACAACCGTCTCGTGTAAATTCTCATACGGATTAGATATTATGTGTCTATAAGCTTTCTCATTTGGAAGAAATTGCAGTCCATCGTTCCTCGCAACTATCATACCATTCTTCCCCATCTTCGTCGGTGTCCAACTGTCCAAACTTATTGTCACCGCTGCCACTAATATGTTCTTTTCCAAATCGTTGTCGCTTCCGAGGTGTACCCCTATCTCCTTATCATGTCCACCTACATTAACATCTGTCATTGTTTGAAGATAGATGGTCCAAACATATCTTCTTCCTCGACTACAATACATTCAGGTCTACGTTGCTGATTTTCTTGTCCACTTTCCAATGTAGAAGGTCCACATATGTCCACTGGTTCGATGAGGTTGAATCTTTGTCCATGCTTGTTACTCTTTTGTCCAATACAACCGCTTTTGTCCTCCACTACAACATCACATTTGTATACACATTTTCAACCTTGTTCGCTATGTATAAGAAGTCCTCGTTTTTATATGCTATAAACAACTCATCATCTAAAGTGTAATTTTCTTTAAATGGACATATTCTAAATGCCTAAATGAACATAGTTGAAGGTACATACTTGTCCACAATATCATCCGCCTTGATGAATATATACATATTAAGTCTATCATATTATGATTATTGTGGTTTCATCCATTACATAACAGTCCACATCGCATTAACATTCTTCCGCAAATATTATACTATCTCATAAATGAATTTGAAGGCAAACATTGGATGGAGCTTAAGAAACATAAAAAAACTAAAAAGAAAGCAACAAAATTTAAGAACCTTATATACCAAATCTTCATTTCTTCAATATTCTCACACATAAATGACATTAACTCACATCATTTGCACTAGAATTGATGGCATCAACTCATATCATTAGGCCGGTCCGCACCTCTAACATTGCATGAGGACATTTTCAGTTTTTTGCATATACCACAATACCATTTATTTATGATAGATTCCACAAAATTAGACCAAAGCCCTGTCAATATGATATTTGCTATAAGGATTATAGCTAATATGGTATTTTCAGAAAATCTATCAAAGTTAAAATCATTTATTAATTGTTTGGTACTTAAAACACAATTTGTTAACAACCAAATAGCTAAATTTCAACCGTTATTTTTCCCTCCTCCTTTGAGTTGATCTTGAAACTAACTTTTATCATTCTTACGATCGAGTTTCAGCAATGAAAGCTTTGTTTCGATTCAAATCCTGTTTATTCGATCATACTCGAAGGAATCCACTTCTCTTTTTCTCAAATTTCTCAAAGTCAACGAACTCCAAAACCCGTAAAACTCCATTGAAGAATCAAGCAGAAGCTACTACTATCACTTCGCTTTTTAACGAAATTACTGAGATTTTAGGATCTGATGTTGTCGAATCAAACGCAACTAAGCAGACGAGAGTTCCAGTGTCGGGAGAAACTCATATGACAAGAGGTCTTAGTGGTGATCAAGAATTGGGTTCGTGCACACAAGGTGTTCGTGAAAATGCTTCTATGGAGTTTTTAAGTGAGAGTGAAAAATTCGATGTTAGCCCGATAGTTCATGAGATTACAAGTGTAATCAGGGCAGATGAAGAAACTGTTTCTATGGAAGACAAGTTAGAGAAGTTGAGTTTTCGATTTGAACCCGAAATCGTGGAGAAAGTATTGAAGAGATGCTTCAAGGTTCCTCATTTAGCTCTAAGGTTCTTCAATTGGGTGAAAGACAAAGATGTTTTCTCACATAGAGTTGAAATTTACAACACAATGTTAATCATAGCTGGAGAAGCTAGGGATCTTAATATGGTTGATGAATTAGTGAAAGAAATGGAGAGGAATGATTGTGATAAAGATATTAAGACATGGACTATACTTATCTCAGTGTATGGAAAAGCTAAAAAGATAGCAAAAGGGTTATTAGTTTTTGAGAAGATGAAGAAAAATGGCTTTGAACTTGATTCTACAGCTTACAATATCATGATTAGATCTCTGTGTATCGCTGGTCGAGGTGATCTTGCGATTGAATTCTATAAGGAGATGGTCGAAAAAGGTATCACTTTTGGACTGAGAACGTACAAGATGTTACTTGATTGCGTAGCGAAATCGGAGAAAGTTGATGTAGTTCAGTCTATTGTAGATGATATGGTTAAGGTATGTGAGATTTCAGAACATGATGGTTTCGGTTATTTGCTTAAAAGTTTTTGTATTTCTGGTAAGATAAGAGAAGCTTTGGAACTGATTCGGGTTTTAAAGAACAAGGAAGTCTCTCTAGACAGTAAGTATTTTGAGATTTTGGTTAAAGGACTTTGCAGAGCTAATAGAGTTATAGATGCTTTAGAGATTGTTGATATAATGAAGAAGAAGAAACTGGATGTAAGAAATGTCTATGGAATCATAATCAGCGGATATCTCAAGCAAGACGATGTTCCGAAAGCATTAGAACAGTTCGAGGTTATGAAAGATTCAGGACATTCACCTAAAGTTTCTACATACACTGAGATTATGCAACACCTATTCAAGATCAAAGAGTTTCAGAAAGGTCGTAACTTATTCAGTGAGATGATAGAGAAAGGAATTGAGCCTGATAGTGTTGCTATCACAGCCATGGTTGCTGGATATCTGAGCCAAAACCAAGTAGCAGAGGCATGGAAGGTGTTTAGTAGCATGGAGGAGAAAGGTATAAAACTGACATGGAAATCTTATTCGATCTGTTTGAAAGAGCTTTGTAGATCAGCAAAATATGATGAGGTCTTAAAGCTACTTAATCAGATGCACAACTCCAAAATAGCTATCAGGAACAATATGTTTACTTGGCTTATCTCATCTATGGAGAAAAACGGCGAAAAGGAGAAGATCGAACATATCAAGACAATCCAGAGAAAGTACCATCAAGAACTAAATGGATCTTTCGAAACCGAAGTAAAGCAAGAAGAGAAGCTTTTTAATGACTGTAATCATCAACCAGCTTCATCTACTGTTGATAAAGCCGATGTCCAAGAGATTTCTCGTATATTATCATTCTCTCAAGATTGGGAGAGAATCGAAGAAGCTCTTACAAATTCAGCTATTGAGTTCACACCAGAGCTAGTAATTGAGGTTCTTCGTAATGGTAAGATACAAGGAAACGCTGTTCTACGTTTCTTTTCATGGTTAGGAAAGAGAACTGGCTATAAACACACAACAGAAGCATACAACATGAGCATCAAAGTTGCAGGAAGTGGTAAAGATTTCAAACAGATGAGAAATTTGTTTTATGAAATGAGCAGACAAGGTTGTTTGATAACACAAGATACATATACAATCATGATAATGCAATATGGTAGAACAGGTCTTACCAATATATCTATAAGAACATTCAAAGAAATGAAAGATGTGGGTTTGATACCGAGCTTTTCGACTTTTAAGTGTTTAATCACAGTTCTTTGTCAGAAGAAAGGTAGGAACGTTGAAGAAGCAATTAAAACATTCGGTGAGATGATTCAATCAGGTTTTGTACCTGACAGAGAATTAGTAGAAGACTATTTAGGATGCTTATGTGAAGTTGGAAACACAAAGGATGTAAAAAGCTGTATAGACTCTTTAAGCAAGAGAGGCTTCTCAGTCTCTGTGGCTTACTCTATTTACATAAGAGCTCTATGTCGAATCGGAAAGCTAGAAGAAGCTTTGAAAGAGTTAGCTAGCTTTAAAGGAGATAGATCTTTACTAGATCAGTATACTTATGGAAGCATTGTTCATGGTTTATTACAGAAAGGGAAGCTACAAGAAGCATTAGATAAAGTCAATTCAATGAAAGAAATCGGAATAAAACCCGGTGTTCATGTCTATACATCACTGATTGTTCACTACTTCAAAGCGAAACAGCTCGAAAAGGTTCTCGAAACATGTAAAGAAATGGAAGAAGAAAGATGTGTACCTTCGGTTGTTACATACACAGCGATGATCTGCGGATACATGAGCTTAGGAAAAACCGAAGAGGCTTGGGAAACATTTCGAAATATGAAACCAGATTTTAAAACATACAGTAAGTTCATAAACTGTTTATGTCAAGCAAGTAAATCTGAAGATGCATTGAATCTTTTGTCTGAGATGTTGGATAATGGTATTGCTCCAAGCACTGTTAATTTCAGAACAGTGTTTTACGGGTTAAATAGAGAAGGTAAGCAAGATCTTGCTCGGATTGTTTTACAGAAGAAATCGGCTTTAGCAACACAGCGTAAGGTATCAAATGGATCAAATCAAACCTCTTTATTGGCAAGAACATGAACTTAAGAGCCTATGATGTTATTTCTCTTCGATTGTGACCAATAAATGGGAAGAACTTACTTTGCTTTAAAGCTTCTTAACAATTTCTTCGCAAGCTCGTTCGTAATAAGTCATTCTTTGTATGCATTTAACAGCATCATCAAACCTCTGGCTTTCGAATGCTTCGACAAAAGAGTTAGACCATTGCTTCAGTTTCTCTTGTACCTTAAAACAACAATATTGAGATCAGTTTAAGTATTATATTCAACCAATGCTCAAAGCTGCAGATTTTCAACACGAAAGATCGACACATCTGAAGGAAGCCGGAACAAGGTACCTGAGATCGGATCTGGTTTAATGCTTTCGAATCGTTTGATTCTGCTATGGCTTCTCTGAGTTCCATAATCTGACACCATATCAAGTGAACAAAATTCAGTGAATGTCTTTATTATAAGACAAAGTCGCACGAAACTAACATATGACATACTTTACCTCCATTAACAACTCTGGATCTGTTAGCGTTTCTTCTTCATTTATATTTATGCCATATAGCTTCATCTACAACACGAAACCAATATCTTTGATACTAATCACTTCGAATAAAGAGAATCAACGGGTAAGTGTCGCGAAAAGATGAAGATCTTACGATATACATTGCTCTTGAGAGTTGTTTGGTTAATGTCCGGCATGCTTCAGTCACTTTTGCAGATTGTTCGGCTGCGTAGTCTCTTTCTTTCTGTTCGGTATTCGAAAAGAAGAGCTACTTGTAAGATATGAGAGATAAGTTTATAAAAGAGAATCTACAAAAGACATACCTGAGATTTGTTGTGAACTAAATCTGGATGTAACTTCTTTTGCCAATCTTTGTACTTTGCTTCAAGGCTTCCACTATCTAACTCATACTTCTTCTCTCTATAAACACAAATATTGAATCCAAAATCAATGTTAAGGTGAAAAGGTCTCATCTTTTGCATTCTTAGGTATTGATGAATTCACCAAACCAAATAAGTTTAAATCTTTATACAAATAAAAGTCTCATCTTTTGGATTATCAAAGGTCTCATCTCTTGTAGTATCAGCTACTGAATTCACCAAACTAAAAAACTTCAAATCTTCCTACCAATAAAGGTCTCATCTCATCGTTTGCATTATCAGCAACTAAAATTCACCAAAGTTTAAATCTTTGTATCAATAAAGGTGTCATCTTTTGCATTATCAGCTAATGAGTTCACCAAACTTATTTAGATCTTTCTACCAATAAAGGTTTCAACTTTTGCATTACTAAATTCACCAAACTACAAAAAGTTTAAATCTTTCTACAAATAAAGATTTCATCTTTTGCATTATCAGAGATTAATCCAACTAAAAAGTTCAAATCTTTCTATCAATTTCTCTAACCCCAACAAGAATAATCAAAACATTATCATATCCAATTGCAAAATTTAGTTCTTAAACCCTAAATTGATAATATTGTACTTACAGGTCAAAAATCTGAAAGTAATCGATTGAATCATCAACAGGTTGAATGCTACGGCACGAGTCACAGAACAAAAACGCAGCTTTCTCAGATGAGAAACCACAGTTCCAACATATGGAGCTTCTCTTGTTGCTAGATTCTGAGCAAAAGAGTCTACTTATGGAAATCGTTAGAGGTTTAGCTGAAGAAAGTTGCAGAGATTCGTGAGGCCAGTGGGTTTGTGAATGAATCGGAGGAGCTGTGAGTGGATTGCATCGAGAAGTTGGAGGATAGGTTTGGTGTAAAAAGGTGGAGATTGAAGCCACAAGCTTCTTTGTTCTGTTCATTGATGATCTCTCTGTTCTTGAGAAGATCGTCGTGTGTAACAAACAACTCAATGGAGAAACAACAAGAGGTATCTCATAAATAAAAAGGGTTAATTTTATGGAGGTTGATTTCTAACCAAATAATTACATTTTGGTGTTTTTAGAAGAGAAAGAGAAAATTTTTATCTTTATTATATTTTTATTTTTTTTATATAATTATATTTTTTATATTTTTTTTTTATATGAGTTAGATGTTGACATTTGTTGTTTTTTATTTCTGATGTATATATTTAAAAACCAATTACTTAATAATATATATCAAAACAATTAAAAATTATATAAAAATTATTAACTTTTTATACTCTATAAATAAATATTTGTTTTGTTTAATTTGAACACTAAAAAAACAAGTTTTATAACAACTGTGTTTGTACATGACGCTATTTATTTGATGTACATAATAATTATTCAGTTTGTATACAATATCGTGTACCATTCAACATGTGTATAACGTTATGTACATGATGTTTGAGTGTATTCCAAATAATTAGCGTTACGTACACAAAGCATCGTGTACACACAACATCGTGTACACAAAGCATCGTATATACACAACGTTGTATACACAAAGCGTCATGTACACAAACGTCATGAAACTTAAATTTTTTTTTTCCAAATAAAAAAACAAATGTCTGTTTATAGAGTACAAAAAAATTTAAATTTTGGTATAATTTTTATTTTTTAAAAATATATATATTATCAATTAATTAATTTTAAAGATTAAAGATATAAAGTAAAAACATCACATCAACCAACACATCAATACCACTCATTTTCTCTCTCTCTTCCTTTTAAGCGCAAAATGATATTTGTGAACATGGAAAGTCCAGCAAGTTCACTTTTTCGTAAATAGTTTATCTTTAGATATATTATAGTGTAATTTTCCTAAATAAAACTTGTTTTTATTTTTTATTTAACATATTTTAGCTAGGTCAACAATTTTTTAAAACCAAACTGAACCTAACCAAAATTGAAATAATATCAAATTGAACACTATTCATATAGTATATAAAATCTATACTAAATTTTTGAATATAAACCAAAACAAAATTTGAATTAGATAAAATTTAAATGAATTAATAAAATAAATTTACTTGGCGATTGCACGAAGCTGTAAGTGGTGTCACAGGAAACTTGGTTCCATGGTAGGTACTGATTCAAGAGACGGTTGGTTTCGATTATCTGGGTTTAGTGCACTG
>OVBE01012061.1:0-13680 GCA_900406425.1 Iberis pinnata
GATTTCAGAAAAGCAGCACTTAACATTGAATGGAGCAGCACTTAGCATGAAATGGACAGGATCTACCTTAGGACCAAAGCAGAATCGATCTCAGCATATGCCTGGATCGATCTCGGCCTCTTCTCAGATCGATCCCACTTCCTCTTTTAGATCGATCCCACGTCTCTACCTAGATTGATCTGAGATCGATCTCACCTTACCATCTAGATCGATCTAAGATCTATCCCAGCAATACCTCAGATCGATCCCATCTCATGCTGGATCGATCCCTCTCTATCATTTAACGAAATTGGTGAAGTCTCAGACGAAGCTAAGGAAGTGCATGGAAGTAAAGCAAGACTAAGAAGGAAGCAAGATGAGATTGATCTCACCTTTTTCTAGATCGATCCCAATCTCAGACGCACCTTAGATGCATCTCAGTTGGATCGATCTCATGCAAGCGTCTTCAGCTCGGGTCGATCACGCACTTACCAACTCGAAGTCAAACACGCTTCATCCCCACCAACTCAAATCCGGATATCACCTGAACCAAGGCCCAAGATCCAAGACAATGATTAGCATTTTGTCTTTAGTGCGAATTAGGGCTTTTCTATGAACACTATAAAATCCCTAATTCGCCTCCATTTGCAACAAGCTTAGTTTTTCTTTCCTTTTTAGGTTTTAATCTTACGTTTTATTTTCTTTTGTTGTTCTTCATATTCTTGGTGTAAAAACCAGATTTCTTTCAAGTTCTTAGTTAATCTACTGTTTTTCCTTTGATTTCTTGCTTAGCTTTAGGTTGTTGTTTAGTTTGTGCATCTCTGTTTTTGTTTTAAGCTTTAATCTTTTGTTTTAGTTTACTGTTTTATTGTTGTTCTTCATTTTTGGGTTTGTGTTCTTGATGTTCTTCATATGTTCTTCTTAGATCTGCATGTTCACCTTTAAGGTTATGTTTTCTGTTTCCTCTGCTTCTACTCCCATGAGTAGTGAGTAGTCATCTAAGTTCTTGAGGATGGGGGTAGGTTAGGGTTGATGTTCTGGGTTTACCTTAGTACCTAAGTTTTTTTCTCTTAGATCCCTTATGTTTCACCTGTTCGTAATGCTGATTCTATTTCTACCCGGAAGGGACTGAAAACCCGCCGTTAGGCCCTTCAACACCGGAAGGTGAGTCATTGAAGGTGTCTGGACCTAGGTGATTTCAGAGATTTGTTTTCCCCTTCTAAGACATTAGATGTTTTGGAAGCTTATTGACTAGAGTAGTTGTTGTTAATGTCTGCTAGGTAGTCACCGTCTATGATGGCAGTTGAGTCTGTGACTGCTTTGCTTGATATTGGTTGCCAAGGAATTGGAATTGATTGTATATGTTGCTACTGTCTAGGGGTTAGCTCATTGTATGAGGTATGTTAGGTACTTAGGTACCCTAGGATGGATCCTTAGTCAATTACCCTTTTTCCTCAGGAACTGCTTTACATTGCTTGCAACTTTCACCTTCATTGCTTGCACTTAGGACATTTTAGCAACAACCTTTTTTTAACACTTAGCTTGACTTTTAAGTATCCATTGCATCCAGATTGTTTAGTACATTCGCATTATGGATTGACAACCCATCTATACTACAACGATTGGTAATTGATACCCAATAGGACTTAAAAATCCTACTATCAAGATAGATGATATGAGATTAGGTTTAATCTAGGTTACGCAACATTTTTCCTGAATATCAGGAAACATTCCTTAACAATATTCAGAATTATCTTACAAATAATATATTTATTAATCTGCGTAACCGCCTTTAAACCAAGGTATCCCTATCTTAGACTGGTGACCTCGGTTTGGACCCGTTTAGGCCCAACTTATTCCAAATGGGTTGGGGGCCTGTGACCTCATTGTTATATCCGGGACTGAATACACCGGGTGGAATCTTCAGCTCGGGTCCTTGATCGAGGTGACAACCTCGGTATCAACAGTATGTCCTCCCCCTGGCATAGTGAAGCTCGTCTCTAAGAGTTTGGTGTGTAACCTGAGTCGTTGGATCCGAGGTGTAAATTCACAATGTTGTGACATCACTTTGCACCGCTTGAGGAAATCTTTCGATATAGGAAAAACCGCTTTTTCTCCAAGTGGACCCCACCATGTGCGCCCCTACGCCGTAGGTTTAATGATGGGGACTCTTGCGTTTCATCTCTTTTCCTTTAAATACCCCTCGTCCTTATTTAGGGAATTCACTTCCCTCTTTTAACAAAGGTGAATCTCACTCTGTTCTTAAATTTCTCCTCTTCTCTCACATAGTTCTTTTAATTTATCTTGAATTCTGATGGCCTCTGACATTCCTCTAACTCCTGCCGCCGAGAGAACTATCCCTGAAGATTCCCTGACTCTGCGGGCAAACGAAGAAAGATTTCTAACCCCGACCAAGGGTTCTTATCAGGCCCCTATTCCGTTCTCCTCCGGTTAAAGGGAGGGACAAGTTGCTCTGGTGATGGATAATGACGACAATTTAACGGGCGTTGGGCCGTCAAGGTCAACCACCGCAGGGGTCGTGGCGCTTCTTTCCCAGATGCGAGTTCGGGAGATGGTCGACTTCAAGATTCCATCACCAACACAGCACCCATAGGAGGCGCCGTTGGGGTGCTTTTCCATTTTCGAGGAGTACTTTGAAAATGCGCGGCTATTGTTCCCCCTGCCCAAGACTTTGGTTGCCTACTATGCTCGGCGGAATATTACTCTGCCCCAACTGAATCTCGGCAGGATTCTCACCATCGTCATCGCCCTCACTCGATCCGCTGAGGTGGATCTGACCCTTGTCATCGACATGTTCGAGACGGTGACAACGTTTGATATTTTGAATAAAACCATAGAAGTGGTTAGTTTCCATATCGGCTACTACTACATCCGTTTAGCTCCTAAGTAAACATTGTTGTTGAATCCTCCCATTAAGGTTAACAACTGGTATGAAAGGTATTTCTTCGTGACGGTCGACCTCCATTCTTTTCCCAAGCCGAGCCGATCTCCGTCGTCACGCTCGTCGCATAGCATGGGTAAAATATGCTAGAGTAATTTGATTCCATTGTTAGTACTATTATTCCAACGTGTCTATTTTGTTTGTAGACCCCTTGGTTCCTATTACCAACCTCTCTCCAAGCTTGATTGAGAGCATGCGTCGTTTTGAGGCGATTAAAGCAATTTCCTGGAAGGATTCCACTTTTGAGAAGGTTCGCAAAATCAGGGCAAAAGTAGCAGCCGCTTCATGGGATCTCGATCAAGCATGTGTGAACATAAAGAAGGAGGAGGCAGTGCATCATAGTGTTGTTCGCCCAAGGAGGAACGTGGATTATACGACCAAGCTTAAGCGAGCCGTGCTTTCTCCAGGATAAACACCTCGGTGTTCAGATCAACGGACGGGAGCGTACGTCGCCATTCTGAGAACCAGACACCAATAACCAGAACCGAGGTGAGTGCCTTGCGAGCGGCTTTGAGCAAAGTCCTGAGTAGGCAAGATGCGCCTCGGAGGTCGTCCCCCCTTCCTTCTATAACTCATGCTCCATCTGCGAAAGATAATGGAAAAGGGCACATGCTCTAGGTTGAAAAGAAAAGGAAGGTGCCGGACTCCAACTTCTTTGCGAGCAACCATCCACTCAAGATTGGTGGATCGTCGGAGCCATTTTCTACGGTAGGGGCCAAGCTGTTTATTGACCTTACTGCATCAACTTTGGTGGTCACGGATGTGATGATAGTTTCGACCAAGATTCCTCGACCTTCTGACCCTGGTCCTCGCTCTAGCCCAATTCCAATGAGTTTTCCTCATCCCGACGCTGACGCCTGCACGGAGTTCGTAGGACAAGTTAAGGGTTCTTCCCGTACTTACCTTGCTCCTGATAACATATAAAAAGCATCCATCGATATCGTCATGGTTAGCTTTTAAGGATGTCTGTTTGCTATTGAGGTTCTTCAAACATCTCATATTATTCCTATTTTGCAGTTCCTCTCATCATTTAACCGTCTCTCGAACCTCTACGTTCGTTATTGCAACTCGTACGAGATGCATACGTGGGCTCTGACTGAACAGCTCGACAACCAATCGCAGAAGGTGATGGACTTTGACGAGCTCAGCAAGTTGGTTTAGAATTCAAAAGAGGTAACCCAAGCTGACTAACAGAGAATCAGGTCCCTGGAAAAGGAGGTCGAACGGTCAAGGAAACGCAATACGGAACGTATTGAGGCTGTGAAGAAAGAATCGGATTCCCTAAGGGCCGACCTTATGAGAATTGGAGAGTTGAGGGCTAAGGACAAAAAATTTTACAAGGAGCAGGATGATAGGCACCGAGCTGAACAGGAGGCGTTGAACAAGGCTAAGACAGATTTAGTCTCCAAGTTTGAGGCCATGCTGGCAAAGATCCGGGCTCACGTGTTTTCGCGTGAGGAAGCCGAATACAACGCTGCAATGTTTAACCAGGTATGTTGTTCGATCGACCTTATAAATGTGGTAAGATGAGGTGATGACGAGGTTATAGATCGTTTGTTGGCGAAGTGCCAGGCTGATCTGGTTACTTACGATGATTTGGTTCGCAACAAGGTACTCGTGGCTTTAACTGGTGAGGATCTTTGGCTCTCCCCTCTTTTCAACGAGGTAGGATCGAACGTCGGAGGAATGACCCCAGCGGCATTAAGTGGCCTTAGGAAGTTGGTAATGGAAGTTGGCGCAGGATCCGGTGGTAATATTGTGGGTCCCGACGTAAGAGATGGTGAATAGAGGATGGACGAGTATGGTACCGCGGTCATTCCTGTCACGTCGATAGATGTGGCTAGATCAGGGGCAAGAACTAAGGATATTTTACCAACTAATGGAGGTGGTACTACTTCCCCCCCCCCCCCCCGGGGGCNAACCATTGCGGTTGGGGGGGGGGCGATGTCGCAACAGGAAGGATAGAGGAGAGGACGATCGTCGTGGACGAATAAAGCCCTCGTCCTCCTAATTGTCTCTTTTTATTTTTGTGAACAAGTTTCCGCTTGTGAGGGAAGAGGTCTTTTGAAGACCTCGTAAAGATTACTTTTGCTTAAATGGAAATTGTTAAAATTATGGGCTTTAGAGCTTTATTGTGTGTCATATGCTAATTCTTGTGAACTTGTTGGTCTGATTAATGATACATGGAAAGGTGATGACTTTGACGAGTTCATTCCATAATCTGAGTTAAGCGCGGTGAGCGTTAGTTTTGGTTGTGATAATGAATTGTGTACTCAGATTATGATCTGAAGAGTATGTGTATATCTGAGCCGCTCCCTTGTTTGTCGTTTTGTTGCTTTTATGCACTAAGTAGTAGAATGTGGTAGCTTAGATTTAGAATGTGATGATGCACGTATATATATATTTACACTGCAACTATCTTTGAGTTGGTGAAAAGTTGCACGTCGTTAGTGAGAGAACAAGCAAGCTTATTACTTGAACAATATATCATGTTATGCAAACGCGTAAAGAAGGGCTTTCTTTTGGTTTTGAGATATATGCGAGCCGAAGCTCGGCTTTCAATATTACTTGCTTTTTTGCTTTCTCTTTTTCTAGAAACCGAGTCTGGCAAGGATCTTGGTGTGCATTCGTGGCTTATGTTTATTTTTTATTTTCAAACATGTTTAAGCGGAGTTCGGTCAAAAAGCCAAAGTAAGTCGCGATTCATGTCGTGATGACTATTTTCGGATTGGTTGTAGAAACTTGTTTATTTATTCGAATAAAGACCCCCTCTTTTGGTAGGGGGAGGGACAGCTAAACCTCGATGAGGTTGCCTACGTACCCATATATTGGGAACAAGCCATTCATAGTTCTTTTTTCTTTTATTTTTAATAATGGAACTTCTTCAGCTTGCGAGCGTTCCAGGAATGTGGGGTTGGTTTTCCTGTCATCGTGATCAGTTCGTATACTCTGTCCTTAATGACTGAGTGACTTGGTATGGACCTTCCCATTTTGCACTGAGCTTGCCTTCTTTGTGTTTGGTAGTGTTTTGGAAGGTTTCATGGAGGATGAGGTCATCCTCTTCGAAACGCCAAGTTTTGATGCTCTTGTTAGAGTATCGAGCTGCCTCGGACTGGTAATTCTATATACGCAGCAGGGCCTTGTCATGTTCTTCTTCGAGATTGTCGAGGTGATTCTGTAGGAGCTTATCGTTGAGGTTGACGTTGTTCGACATGACATCTCTGCAAATAGTACTAACATTGACTTTGGTGGGCATAAGGGCCTAAATTCCATGTGATGGGGAGAACGAGGTGCGGTTCTTGGTGTGGTTCAATAGGACCAGAGGACACCATGGAGTTCTTCTGCCTAGAGTCTTTTTTTATGCTCAAGGCGCTTTTTCAGACCGTTGACTATGGATTTATTTATGGCTTTAGCCTGTCCGTTGCTATGAGGGTACTGCGGTGTGGCTTGGTTCAGAGTTATCTTCCAGAGCGCGCAAAAGTTAACAAAGACTTTGGACGAGAATTTTGTGTCATTGTTGGTGACGATTTTGTATGGTAGCCCGTGACGGCAAATAATGTTTCTTTAGAAAAAACTATGCACCTCGTCAGCGGGTATCTCGTAGTAGGCCTATTCTTCAACCCGTTTTGTGAAGTAATCAGTCATGACGAGCAAGTACCTTCTCTTCCTAGATTATGGGAATGGGCCTATGACATCCATCCCCCAATGCATGAATGGATATAGGGTGACTTCCGAACGAAGCATCTTGGTGGGTGCATGGTTGAGTGGGGCATGTCGTTGACATTGTTCGCAGCTTTGAGGGTAGTCATGACAATCGGTGGTCATTGTAGGCCAATAATGTCTGTGACGTTGGATTAACAATGCAAGCGAACGCACCCTTGAATGGTTTCCACCGGCGCCGTCATAAGCTTAGGCCATAACCCTGGTTGCTTCTTCTTTGTTGATGCAGGTTAGGGGTACTCCGTATGCGCTTTTCCTGTATAAGAGTTCATTGATCGTAGTGTAGTTTGCACTCCAAGATCTAAGTCGTCGTGCCTTCCATTTATCGCTCGGGACGTCGCCTGCGAGCCGATAATTGAGGATCTCGGTTTGCCAGTCGGTGGTGCCGACTTCTATAGTGTCCATGGGCTCAGTATGAGCCTTGGAAATTGTCATGATGACGTCGGGATGTATGCTCGGCTGTGAGATGACTTCAACCGGGATCTGCATGCGCTCCTTTGGTCCTGAAGTTATTGCTGCTAGTGCGTCTGCAGTTTGGTTATCCGCTCGCGGTATCTTTGTGATCTAACAAATGTTGAATTGGGACGAGATCTGCTTGAGTACTACGATGTACTTTCCATTCGTTCTTTCTTTGCGTCATACTCTCCATTGAATTAACTTACAGCCATCTGAGAGTTGCAGAAGGCATTAATTATCTTAACACTGAGTCCTTGTGCGATGTGCAAGCCTGCAATTATAGCTTTGGATTCTGCCTCGTTGATGGATTCGGTAAAACCATGGCAAAAGGATTGTTCGAGGACTTTGCTTGTAGGTGATTCGATCTGTATGCCGATGCCAGCGCCTTTTCGATAGGAAGATCCATAAACATACAACTTCTAGGTTGCGGGCTTACCTTGGGTATCTTCCAGTTATGGTGGTATCTTAGTGATGAAGTCGGCTAGGACCTGGATTTTGGTGCTTGTTCGTCTATGGTACTTAATGTCGTATTCGCTAAGCTCGATGGACCATTTAATCATTCTTCCGGACTGCATCAGGCTGTGTAGGATGGTTCGTATGGGATATGGGGTTAGGAAGGCGATTGGGTGTGACTGGAAGTATGGTCGCAGCTTTTGTGTAGTTGTGACGACTGCGAAGGCGAGATTCTCCATGATTAGATAGTTTAGTTTGGCCCCTGTCAGGGTTTTGCAGACGTAAAAAGTAAGGTGCTGTTCGTTGCGGTCTACGTTGAAGAGGACGTCGCTGATCGCTGCCGGAGATACAAAAATATAATGGAAAAGCATCTCCCCCTCATCTGGTTTGGCTAGGATGGCCGATTGTGATAGCTACAATTTCAGCTGTTAGAAGGCATTCACGCATTCGGGGTCCCAATCGAATCATCTGTTACCTTTGAGAAGTTGGTAGAAGGGTAAGCAACGATATGTTGACCGGGAGATAAATCGGTTCGAGTGCAGCAATGCGACCGGTGAGGCATTGAACCTCCTTGGGATTTTTTGTTGAAGGAAGGTCGATGAGGGCTATTATTTGCTTTGGGTTCTCCTCGATACCACGCTTGGTGACCACTTAGCCAATGAATTAACCGGATGTGACCCCAAATGTGCATTTTGACGGGTTGAGATTCATGTTGTACTTATTCAGTATGACAAAGCAGCCCTCTAGATGTTGGATGTGATCTTCGGCGATTAGGGACTTAACCAGCATGTCGTCTATATAGTTTACTAACCGTTGATAGGTTGCTCCTACGTTTTTGATGGGTTTCTCCATTGTCTGGCCGAGGTGTGCTGCGAACATACAGTTTTCTAACCCTTGATAGGTTGCTCCTACGTTTTTGAGTCCAATGAACATGACTTTATAGTAGTATGTGTTGCGGTCTGTGATGAACAATGTTTTTCCCTGTCGTTATGGTGCATCATTATCTGGTTGTATCCCGAGAAGGCATCCATAAAAGAAAGAAGTTCGTTCCCAGTAGGTGCTTCCACGAGTAGATCGATGTATAGCAACGGAAAATAGTCCTTTGGACAGGATTTGTTGAGGTCAGTAAAGTCAATGAATACGCACCATTTACCATTTTTCTTCTTGACAACTACGAGATTGGCCAACCACTCCGGATATTTGACCTCGGCGATCGAGCCGACCTTCAGTAATCGGTCTACTTCGTTGTTTACCGCTTGCGACCTTTCCGGACCTAGCTTCCTTCGCTTCTGCTTTACAGGTTTAAATGTCGGATCCACGTTTAGTTCCTGGCAGGTAATTGTGGAATCTATACCCTTTATGTCGTCCATTGACCATGAAAATGTGGTGACGTTGTTCTTCAGGAAGGCGATTAGTTGTTCTCTTAGGCCGGGATCAAGATTGCTCCCGATGCCGACTGTTTGACCTGGCTGCTCTTCGTCGATTCCAATCTGGTCAATAGGTTCACATCTAGGGGGACTCGTGATGATGGCGTCCGTTTTTTTCCCGTTTGGTGCCCCCTAGGCACTGTAGTTGCTAAAAGATGATTTTAGCCCGCTGCTTGTGCTCGGTGAGAAAGCATGTTCGGGCTACCCTTTGATTCTCGCAGATAACGTCGGTTCCGGTGGCAGTCGGGAATTTTACACACGGATGGTAGGTCGAGACAGCGACCTTTATTTCGTATAACCAAGGGGTTCCCATTATCGCGTTAAATGTCGAGTGCTTGTCGATTACCATGAATTTAGTGAACTTCGTCTTTGAGCCCGCCTGGACCGAGATTCGGACCATCAAAATTGTGTTAATCGTATCCCCGCTGAAGGTTGTGAGTGGATGACTTGAAGTCTTAATGGCATCGTTGCTGATCTCCATTTTTGCGAGGGTGTCTTTAAAGATAATATCCACCAAGGTTCCGATGTCGATGAGGATCCTATAGACCTTGGTGTTTGCAATGACGAGTTCAATGACCAGGACGTCATTATGCGGGGTACTCAATCCGTTCGTATCGCTGTCGGTGAACCGTAGGGGTTTGGTTGAGCTTGTCCTGAGGACTATTTCCGGTGTGAACTTATCCGTGACTTAAGCTCGGTGGCTCGACTCCTTGATTGACCTGACGGAGTCTCTGCATTGGGTCAATCCTCCAATTATGACGTTGATCCTTCTTCTGGGGTTTGGTTGGAGCTTATTGTGGGTACCATCATCCTCGCTATCGGATTCGTCCTGCTAGTTTTGTCCCTATGGTGGGGCCATGTCATCAGCTACGGGTTGTGCGTGAATGGTCTGTGTATGGTTAACTTTGTCTCATCCCTGTGCTAGACTCTGTTTCTGGCCGTCGGCTATATCGGTTGTGATCTTCCCACTTTGGAACTTTCCTAGTAGGATACTTTCGAGATATCGACATTCCTCCGTGGTATATCCTCTCCGTTTATGGAACTCACAGTAACTTTCCTGGTTCCCCTCCTTTGGTGCTGCTTTTCCTTCAGCTATCACGACTTCGGTAGTCGGTCGTGTTAACTCCTTTGGATTTGTCCAAGAAATAATATCGGGTAAAGTGTTGTCTTGGTTCTGCGAGGTGGTCTGCAGTTGGCATAGAAACAGCGGGCTTTGCTTTGTGCCTGAGGTGCTTTTTTGCCAAGATGGCTCTTTCTTCCTCAACTTCGATAAAGCGGCTAGCGTGATGGAGCGTGTCTTCGAGGGTCCTTGGTTGGTTTATGAACAACTTGTCTTTAAAGTGTGAGTCGTCCCAAAGAGATTTCCTAAGTGCTGCTATGGCCGACTTGTTATCAACGTTTATCTAAGATGCAATATTTTTGAACTTGTCGAGGAAGGTTCGCAGTGACTCGTTGGGCTCGTGGGATAGACTCCACAGGTCGGTCGTACTAGTCTTCTTGGTGATAAACATTGAGTAATGTTTCAGAAAAACTAAGGAGAGCTGTTGGAAGCTTTTAATGGAGTTTGGTAAGAGGCTAGAGAACCACTGAGCGCAGCTCGGGTGAGGTTCTCGACGAATAGTTGACAAAGTCCGGCGTCCCTTTCTTCCTCCGTGAAGTTGGCCCTTCTGGTTTCTGTGATGAACGCGGCTATATGCTTTTTGGGGTCCTCCTTTCCATCGTAGATGGGGACTTTAAACTTTTTATTGTGCATGATCACAATGCTTGTTATTCTTCTGTCAAAGGGAGTTCTCTGTGCTTCCTCAAGTATGCGGTCCAGCTCGGGAGCCAAGCTGATCGCATGGTGCATCTGAGATATCTCTCTGATCTGGGCGTAAAGATGATTCAGCTCGCCGGGTTCGGTGGACAGCTGGACTCATTGTTAGGACGCCCCGTCTCAGTTCGCATAGGTCTGAATCCTTCTCCCATATGGTCGGGCGGGTTGTCGCCAAACAGCTGACGATTTATCGGAGCACGGTTCAAGGGGGTTTTCTCGCTCTCTAGCATCCGTGAAATTACCGCACACTTGAGTTTCAACTCTGTTGATTCTTGCTGAAGCCGTAATGTTTCTACCCTCTACTGGTCGAGCGCATGCATTACGGTGGAGAGGATCAACTCTTCATCTTAGTGTTCGTCGAGGTTTTTCAGCCTTTTTGGGGCTTGATCCTCCCGTTCTTCATCATGATGATCTTTTTCATGAGTTTCACCTTGGCATGTATGAGTGTTGGTTGGATATGGTGTTTTCTCGCGATCGTCTTGGTCTCGATCGTCGCTCATCGTTCGGATGTCTCGCCGTGTGTCGTTAGTATACGTTATTTTTTAATTGGAAAACAAAGGGTTCCCCACAGACGACCCCTTTTTTTGAATTAGTATTTCAACCTTAATCTTAATTGAAAAGAGTTTCTTCTTCTTTTGATTGTGTTCTTTTATATATTTTTGAATGCCTTAGATTTAACTATGGAATCCCCTATTTATAGATAATAAGAGATTAGGTTAAATCTAGGTTACGTATTATTTTCCTAAATATCAGGAAACATTCCTTAACAATATTCGGATTTATCTTACAAATAATATATTTATTAATCTGAATAACCGTCTTTAAATCGAGGTGTCCCTGTCTTTGACTAGCGACCTCGGTAAGGATCCGTTTAGGTCCAAATTATTTCTCCTGGGTTGGAGGCTCGTGACTTCATCGCTATATCCGGGACTGGATACGCTGGTTCAAATCTTCAGCTTGGGTCCTTGATCGAGGTGACAACCACGATATCATCGTTGTTTATTGTTATGTTGAGAAGACTTCACACAATTACAATTAACTGAAAAATTAACCCCTTTTGAAAAGAGATTTATACGAGAACATGATCACTAGAGGTTAAAATAAAATATATAATCGACGCATAAGAAGACAAAATGACTTGTTCACGAGAAGATAAAAATATTTTATTTATATTAGTTTGTTAGTTTGGTTTAAAGCACAATAGCGCCTAGAATATATCTTCCAGTGGGGAAAATCTAATCATTGTATTGTGTATTGGCTTGCATTGCATTGCATATTTGACTAAATCATATATATAAGCTTGCTTATTTGACCGTATATCAATTATTAAAATCATTGGCATATATGTGATGCAAAGTCATGGTATTCTTTTTTTCTTGCAATCTTCAATCCTATATAACATGTACTTGTATTAGTAAACTCTATATTGATTGAAAATTTGATCGTGCATATAAACTAACTCCACGAGAAGCTTCATGGATATACACACCAAATCTCCAGAAGAAATAAGACAAGGTATTTTCTTGCATTCATGTTCTTCTTATTTTTCTCTTAAAATACATATGCATTCATATATTGTTTCCTATAAACAAAATGTTTTTTTGTTGTTGTTGTTGTTGGAAGTTGGAGTAGATGAAGAAGAAGGTAATACTGGAGTTGAAAATCAACCAAGAGAAACGACATTAACAATTATTGATGAGTTCAAGAAACGAAACTGGTGGATTTGTATCTTTGTCTGCTCGGTTTTGGTCGTATCAGGACGTGTTTTGTCCACACTTGTTCTAAATTTCTACTTCATCCAAACAGGTCGAGATGCTTGTCAAGACCCAAAACAATTTAAAGGCACATGGCTTCAATCTATAATCCAAAACGCTGCGTTTCCATTAACAACCTTCCTTCTCCTCTTATGGCGTTCTATATTCTCCACCCATAGAGAAACTTCTTCTTCTTTTGGCAAAGTCTTTCTTCTTTACATCTCTCTCGGCGTTCTCTTTGCTGCTTATAGCCAACTCTATGCAATTGGGAGAACACATTCTATATTCTTCTTTATAATCTTTGCAACACAATTGATTTGCACTTCTGTATTCACTGCAATCATCAACAAACACAAATTTAACCGTTGGATTATCTTAGCCATAGTCCTTTGTGGAGTAGCCACAGGCATTACATCTTCGGATGATGCTTATTTTCCCTGTGAAGGTGAAGGCTGGAAAATGAGTGAGGGTACTTGGTGTGCCGTCTTCGGTACGGTAGCCTTCTCTTTATCTCTTTGTATCATACAATTAGGCTTCCAAAAGATCATACCAAACACCGAGAGTAAAGTTTCTTCGGTTTTGATGATGCAAATTAACTCTTCTATGATTGCCACTTTCATATGTTTGGTTGGATTGTTTGTAAGTGGAGAACACAAGGATCTCAAGGAAGATTTTCACACGTTTAAGCAAGGGAAAACACTTTACATTTTGAGTCTAGTAGGATTATCTCTTGCTTGCCAAGTAATGTCCTTAGGTCTTGTGGGTCTTGTGTGTTTGGTTTCTTCTGTTTTCTCTAATGTTGTCAGCTTCTCTGCATCGCCATTAGCAAATATATTCGTTGTGTTGGCGTTTCGGTTTATGGATGATGATATTGATTGGTACAAGGGAGGAGCTTTCTTAGGTGGGATCCTTGGGCTTTCTTCTTATCTCTATTTCTTGTACAAATCTACTCAAACAATCACATTATGATTCATGATTCATGATTTATGTATAATTTGAATGATATGTGTAAATCTTCATCTTTACTACTTTATTCTGTAAGTTAGTATACATACTCTGTTATAATAAACTAGAGATAACTTTAATAATTATCGTAAACTTTAAATACAAAAA
>OVBE01012062.1:0-13680 GCA_900406425.1 Iberis pinnata
GTCACTCGCCGATTCGGAGCTTCATCGCCGACCTGGGGGGGGGACTAACTGTTGATATCAGATTTGGCACCTGCTCTGAAAGCCCATTTCGACACAAGGCCCAGCTGGACGCCGACGTGAAGAAGAAGATGGACCCAGGAAGACAGAAGCTAAATGGGCCGNTATTTTCACTATAAATACTCATGTAATTATTCCTAAACGATATATGAAATTCTTCAGAGCTTTTACCCACATAATCTATGACCTAAACCTAATTTTAAGTCTTGATTCAACACTCACACAACAATAATTAGCGCCAAAACAAATTAATTGCTACAAACTGGCAGCAACTTCCCAACTCAGTGTCTCGTCCCAACAACACGTATTGTAGTAAACCATATTTGGGTAAATGACAAATTTGTCAATTGCAGGGTCACTCAACCATACATTGTCCGCAACTTCTTGCTCTTCAATCACCTGGAACAGGCCTCCTGCCTACACCTCTACCATCCTGGCAACCAAGATCTCACCGAGCAACACAATCCTCTACCAATAACAGTCCTTGGATCTTGGATTCTGGTCCACTCAGCACCTAACTGTTGATCTTGACAATCTTGCAATGCATCAGACATACAACGGCGGTGAAGAAGTTATTATTGGAGATGGTAATAGTATTCCCATCACCCACACTGGTTTTTTTCTCTATACTCCTCTTTAAACTCTGCAACTGCATAATACTCTGCGTGTGCCTGCTATTACAAAGAATTTTGTTGGTGTGGAAACTCCCTCAGTAGAATTTTGTTTGAGCTGGTAGCGTAACTTTATGTGGCTGAGAATGTATAAGTTCCATGAAGATTTACCGAGAGAGTCTTCATTCCTAAGTAAGACAAGAGGGAAACTTAGTACCCAACACGTAGCTAGACCCATATAGGTATGAACGCATGTCGAACGAGCGAAGACCAAGTCAAAGTGGTTCCAAATTTTTAGGGATACGCCGAGATAGCAGGAGCAGAGAGGCGAGATCGCATCATGAAGATCGGAACATATTGAGTTGGGTTCAGAGACAACCTGAGATGTATAAATAGAGAGAAGAACAAAACGAGCATGATTTTTGGCAATTTTTCTAACATTATTCACATAATCTCTTGTAATACAAATTCTAAGAGCATTCTCGATAATCAATCAATAAAAGTGTCTCTTATATCAACTTAAGTTGTGTGTTTTCTTCTTATTAAAACAAAAATCATCAAACACCTTATTGTGATTGAATTATCAAATTAGTTTTGTGTATTTCAACGTCCACAAATTGGCGCCGTTTGTGGGGAGTTTAAATATTTTCTAACACAAAAGGAAAAACCGCAACCAATTCTAACACTATCATGGCCACCACAACTGGAAGGAAACACCAGCACAATCCAAGCACTCCGCCAGTCTGTGCAATCTATGTCAGAGAGGCTAGAAATTCAAGATGCAGTAAATCTATCCCTGCTCGACCGACTTGAGAAAATGGCGAAGGAATTCGTGGACTAGACCAAGGCAATCACCAAATGCCTCAACCAGGCGGCTTCATTTCAGCGGCGACCGCTCAGGACTTCCTCCCAGCGATATCCCATCTCCAGGGAGCATTCCAGGAGGTTGACGTTCACTCCAACCCAAATTCAGTCAAGACGCATGAACGCCCCTCCGATGCCACATAAACCCCTCCAAACAACAACCTCCAAGAGGAGCACCCCGATCCAAAGGGCAATCAATCCTAGGACGATCCCGAATAACTAGATCACATGGAGCGCGTCGAGGTCTCAGGCGATGTAAGGGATCACGTCCACCAGTCTGAAGACTTGGATGGAAACTCTAACGAATACAAGGAGGACAATCGGATTCCCCCTACTCCGACAGAATAGGCGATCTCAGCTTTCGATCCAGGAGATCCTAGAGATGAAAAACTCCCTCCACGAAGCCGTCAGACAAATGAACTCCAAAGTCCACCAGGCGATCAGTACGGCTCATGAGCTGGACTGACTCATCGAGGATATGCTCCGCAGCCCTTATGCCCTGCACATCAAAAACTCTAAAGTGCAGAACCCTGGGAAATCAAAATCCCTTTTTACGAAGGAAAGACAGACCCCAACGCGTACATGACAGCTTGATGAACACAAAAAGGATGCAGGGTATTGTCAACTCTTCAGCAACCACCTCCAAGGACCAGCGGTCACCTGGTTCTCGTGATTACCTGAAGGATTGATCCACAATTTCAATCAAATGAGCTTAATGTTCCTGAAGCATTACTCAATATACATGGAGAGAGATATGTTTTTTGGCTTAATTCATATACTGCGATCAAAGCATACGGACGGAATGTGGCTTCATGCGAAAAGTGGTAGACCAAACCCCAGGTGGGGGGAGAGCCTATCATATTCGAGGAAATAACACTACCGGCTCGACGTCCCATGACGATCAATTTGTCATCGACCTCATCCAAGAGGAATAAAAAATCGCGAGAATACTCATAGACACTGGAAGCTCAGTAGATCTAATTTTCAAATAAATATTAGCCAATATGGATATAGACCTCTCGCGTATCGAAGGACCCCCTACACCTTTAACGGGCTTCACAAGCGAGACTTCCAGGATGATTGGGACAATAAAATTAGTTATGCACGCAGTAGGAATGTCGAGGATGATCAAATTCACTGTAATAGAACGATCAGCGATATACAACGCAGTCCTAGGAACACCCTGAATAAACACAATAAGGAAGATCCCTTCCACTTATCACAAATGCATCAAATTTCCCACTAGGAGGGGATTAAAACGATCAAGGGGATTCAGAGGTCAATATGAGCCTGCTACCTAGCTGAACTCAAACTCAGACAAATGACCTTATAGGAACGACATATTGGGGAGCCATCCACCCAAGAAACGCTGAGCTACGAGGAACCTAAGCTAGATGAGGTAACACAATACTGCATCGACCCAGATTTCCTTGAGTGTTGCATCGGGATAGGCTCGAAGTTATGTAAAGACATAAAAGAAGACCTAATCAGCTTCCTTAAAGAAAACAAGCACACCTTTGCTTGGAACATGACAGACATGCTCGGAATAAGTTTAGACATTATGTTCCACAAACTAAACGCTAACGCGATTTACAAACTGGTCAAGTAGAAAAAACACAAGTTGGGTGCTGAGCAGGCTCAAGCAGTTCGAGACGAAGAAGAACATGACGTGGAGAGTGTCCATCACCTAGGTAAAATACCTTACCACAGTGAGTTGATTTTGAAAATCTGCAACTCAAGGATAATTCTGTTTGACATATTGACAAGTAATGCACTCGTTTCAGTGTTAATGTAAATTTGATATAAAATGTTAATGTAATTTAAAAATGTTAAATATCAAGTTGCAGATTTATGTTGATTCACATTTTTTGTTGTTGCAGATTATCTTTTGTNGTTATTTTGTAGATTTTTATCATGTGTTGCAGATTTATGTTGATTCACATTTTTTGTTGTTGCAGATTATCTTTTGTGTTGCACTTTTTTCTTTTATGTTTCAGTTGTTATTTTATATTGGCACAATTGTTTCAAACACATAAACATACCATTTAATTATAATAAACATGATTGAGAACGGTTTAAACTTAAACTTCGAGAAACCTTACTGTAAAACATTAACGATCAACAACAACGCGTTAATAACTTTCTTCATCTTCAAAAGGTCCTCCAAAAGCTCTGAAACTGCTACACATCTTCTCCAATCCTCCAACGTGAGGTATTATGATCTCCTGCCATTTTTTCTTGAGCACTTCCTTTCTTGCCTCTAGACTCGCCCACTATGACTGGATGTCAAAGTTCTCGGCCGAGATTTGTTTCTGTACCAGACACAGCTTCGCGTTCTTTCGCTCGTATTTCAACCTCCATTCCATAGCCTCCTCCTTCGCTTTCATTTATTGGTTGAGCATGACAATCACTGATTTGTAATGCTTGTGTAGTGCCTTGATTTCCTTTTCATATAGATCTTGAATGTCCTCCATCGCCACAGCTTTTCCTTGATCCATTACACCTTACAGACACTTAAAAATTGATTAAGACTTGCGATTGTTTATGAATGGTTAGGATATCAACCCTAAATAATGGTTAAAAATAAATTTATGAATGGGAAGGTGAGGGGGTAGTAATGTGTACGATTGGAAGATAAAAGTCCAATCAAAACATATGTCTAGTTTTGCGTAAATGATGAAAAGTTGATAAGCAACAATGAGAACTTTGGATAAAGTGCACAATTGACTTAACTATTGCAAATTTATTATTTGGATTGCAAATTTGTTATACGTATTGCAGATTTAATATTTGTATTGCAGTTTTGTTATCTGTATACGCGCCAATGCCAGATTAATTGTAGTCTTACAAAATTTTTAACTTCATTGCAGATTTATTATCTATATTGCAGATTTATTATCTTTATTGCAGATTTATTATCAGCATTGGAGATTTAATATCTGTATTGCAATATATTTTCTATATTGCAGATAAATCTGTATTGCGTTGCATTGTAGTTAAATCTGTATTGTGTAGTATTGCATATAATTGTTGTGTTGCAGATTTATTATTTGCATTGCAAATTTATTATCTGTATTGCAGATATATTTTCTGTTATGCAGATAAATATGTATTGTGTTGCATTGCAGTTAAACTTGTATTGCCTTATATTGCAGATAATTGTTGTGTTACAGATTTATTATCTGCATTGCAGATTTGTAATTTGTGTTGCAGATTTATTATCTGCATTATAGTGCGGATACATTATCTGTATCCGTGCAATTTCCAGAATAATTGTGTTCTTGCATATTCAAATCTGCAGGTTTGTTATTTGTATTGTAGATTTATTATCTATAACTGTGCGAGAATAATTGTGTTGTTGCGGATTTATCAACTCCATTGATGATTTATTATCTGCAATGCATATTTGTTATCTGTATTGCACATTGTTTATTGGAAAAAAGTAACCCTTTCAATTATTGTTCAACTTTATTAAAAGGGAGGAATTCATTAACGGATGTTGCATGTTTTTCGATTATGCCCTGTCTTATGAAAAATCTGCATGCGTTTTCTTTGCGGGACTTTTTATTCTTAAAAGCCTTCTCCAATGCAGACTTTATTCTTCTCTTCTTCGGCCTACCAGGATGTGGCTTACAGGTGGACGTTTCACGGTTTTCAAAACATCGACCGGTATTTGTTCTCCAAAATCTCTAGGCATAATGGGTGTTGAGTAAGAATTCACTAGGTAGGCCTTCGAGTAGTATGGGTCACAACAAGTAATATGAATTGCTTGCTTGTTCGCATGGTATTCGCTCCAGGTCAAACATACGACATGAACACTTCTTATCTCTTAAGTTGACAATATGGATTGATGTAGGACCTGTTACTTGAAATTGATCTACATCAATTTCCTAAACTGATAGAAGCTTTGCATATTCCACACGACTTTGAAAACATACACATACTACTTATTGTACGATGAACCGTAAATGAAAACACAATTGTTGTTTGTTGTAGGTGTTACCTCTAGCAATTTCTCAACTCCACGAGATAATTATGTTTTCATTTTCATTGCATCTGCCCTCCTTCCCGCAAACCATATCGTCATCATCGCTCGTATAACTTCTAGAAGCCGCACGATGGTTAAACTTCTTGTCGGAAATAGTACTTTGTTCATTGTTTCAGACATGTTGCTTGTTAATAGGTTATATCTGTCCCACGGGAAATGCACGCGCATCCATAATTTGACATCCGCTTACTCAAGGTACTCCTGAAGTTCATGGTTGAGCTATTAAATCCTGGCGTATGCGGTTTGAAATTTCATGAGTCTGAACGCATATGCAGCCTATTTAACCAAACAAAATGCTTCGTTTCACCTATAGCGAACTAATATGTTTTTGTACAAATTGTACGTGCATATACCACAACTGGATTTTGGGTACACTAAGCCAATGGCTCTTCCAATGGATCTGTGTCGGTCAGATATTATCGCAAGGCTTTGGTCATCTGGAATAACATAACTTAATTGCCTAAAAACACATTCCCACGATTCATCATTTTCTGTATCAACAATTCCAAACGCCAAGGGAAAAATTTGGAGATTCTTATCTTGTGCTATTGCGGTAAGTAGTGTTCCCTTATACCTTCCTTGCAAAAATTACCATCGACAATGAATACCCGAAGGTACTGAAATCCATTGATACTTTCACTAAATGGAAGGAACAAATTCTTGAACCTGTCATCTTCATCTACTGAGTACATGGCGTGTGTCCTTGGGTTGGCTCTTTTAATCATGTACAAATGTGCAAGTAAATTTGCGTATTCTTCCTCACGAGTGCCTCTTACCAAATCCCTTGCATGCCTTAGTGTTTTGTAAGCCTTCCAGTAGTCCACCTAGAACATGAATGAAAACATAAATGAAAATAAATCTGCAATGTAGTTGAAAAATCTGAAGTGTAACCGAAAATCTGCAGCAGTAATATAAATCTTAGATTTCATTTGCCTTGATGTTAAATCATTTATTAAAAGCATCCGAAACGTGTGTAGGAAACACACTAGGCCCGACCCCACCAACATATTCCTTGTACATAAAACCTAGTATCTCTGTACTTGCCTGTCTTGTTCTTGACGTTATCTCCGTCACAGAACATGTATGTTATGAAGTGTAAGTATGTACATGAAATCTGGGCCAATCGTCAATTGGTGTTGCTCGAAGCTTCCATGAACAACCGCTTATCCAACATTTCACTACTAACAAGTAGGGTGTGGATTTGTAAACGTTGTAATCGAACCTCTCAATCACAGTCAACATTTTCAACCTCTCCTCCAATTGCTTCCTTGTGTCAAAACTATCACCAACTCATATTTTGAATGAATCAATATGGAAACTTCATAATTGGTGTTGAAGATTACCATCACTTACGTATACGGTTGATGCACACATCTTTTTTGTTTTCTCTATCTCTACCACGTCGTCAGCACTAACTCCATACTATGCAAAATTCTCGTCCTAGAGTCTATTCCGTCAGAATCATCACAATAATCAAATATTTTCTCATCAACTTCCTCTGCACTATCTTATTATGAATCTTCTGTAACAGCTTCTTCCTTTGGAGGATGTCTTATTTGCGGTCCTTTCCTTGCATGACTTCTCATTTGCGAAACCTCAGTAGCTCCACCCTTTGAGCTAGGTGAAGCCTTTTCTTTGATCTCAACACAGAGACGAACCGGTACATTGTTCGACTGCCATAGGAATGTTCTCCAATGTCTGCTATTGGTTACATACACCAGAGATTGATCTGGAGGTAAGCAACTTAAAACCTTCTTAGGTAACATGTAGCTCAAATTGACATCATAAAGGCTTCTCTCTATTTCGTAGTATTCAAGTTTCATATCCATCAATTCCTCGAATGTTAATTTCTCTTTAGCTAACATCGACCTAGAACCTTGATCCCTGTCGACGACAAACAATTTCCTACCATTACTAAGTGTCCACTTCCCACAAAAAAGTATTAGTTGAACTTGTGTCATTTCGTCAATTAAATTAACGAATTAAAACTGAGAAATTGAAGATCTCGATGGTGGTTTTGGAAACTGAAGATGTCGATGGTCGTTGCGGTAATTGAAGTTCTCGATACTGGTAGCTGGAAATTGAAGATGGCGATGGTGGTTGAGGCAATTGAAGATGTCGATGGTGGTTGAGGTAATTGAAGTTGTTGAATGTGGTTGAGGAAATTAAAGATCTCGGGATTGGAAGATGTACAACCAATGTAGATCTACCCAAGGGGTATTGTAATTAGGAAAACGATAGCGTATCATGCACCATAACAACGAATCCGAAGATTTTAATAAATCTGCAATGTTAGAAATTAATCTGCAATGTACGAAATAAATCTGCAATACGTAGGACATATCGGCAACACAAACAAATCTTCATTGTTGGAAATAAATCTGCAACATCATCAAACAAATCTGCAACGATTACAAAAAATCTGCAACATTCAAAGGTATTGTTTTTGTTGGTGTCGAAACCCCCTCAGCAGGTTTCTAGCCCAACCAGTGTCACTTCCTAGATAACGGCTCGGCATATATCAAGATGTAAAAAGATTCACTCAGCAGGTCTCTACTTAGGCGCAGAAAGTGAACGATCAGCTACTCGTGTCGTAGACGAGCTGAGCAGGAGGCAATTATGAGTTGATCAGAAGGCGACTACGGACTAAATAAGAGAGGACTAAGTCTAAGCAGTTCCGAGAAAAGTGGGAAGCACTAAGATTAAGATCCCAACGACCCTAGAAGATCGGAACAACCTTAACTAGGCGCAAGGGGATAAAAGGCGATAAGAGAGAGAAGTGAAGCATTAGAATCTTGAGTGGTTTTTAGAACGAGAATAGATAGATCGATCTATCTTTTGTATAAACATATTCATCAAAATCAATAAAGAATCATATTATNCACAACCTTAACTAGGCGCAAGGGGATAAAAGGCGATAAGAGAGAGAAGTGAAGCATTAGAATCTTGAGTGGTTTTTAGAACGAGAATAGAAAGATCGATCTATCTTTTGTATAAACATATTCATCAAAATCAATAAAGAATCATATTATTCTTCTTTGTGTTCATTACGACCTGAGTTTATGTTATAGGTTCCTTCTAATTTTAACAAGAACGACGAATTCCTCATTAAGATAATCGACTAGAAATTCATTGTGGGTTTTAGCATCCACAAATTGGCGCCGTCTGTGGGGAGAAAATAGTTCTTTGACGCAAGAAGGAAGAACGCAGCCAAATCCAACTCCGCTATGATGGAAAACACATCCATACCATCTGACGGATATGCAAGCACAATCCAGACACTCCTCCAATCTGTACAATCAATGTCTGAGAAGCTAGAGATGCAGGACGCCCTGAACAGATCCTTACTAGACAGGCTCGATTAGATGGCAAAGGAATCCGAAGATCTAACAAAGACGATGACTAAAAGGCAGGACCGAGCAACATCCTCACGAAACCGTTCCACCAGGACGTCCGCACAACGATACCCAGTTTCAAGAGAAAATTCCAGGAGGTTATGCTTCACTCCAACCCTGCACTCCGTCAAGACGCGAGAACGCCGCGCTGATGCAACAGAGACCCCACCTAATGGAATCCCAGAGGGAGGACAACCCGACCAGGAAGATGGCCAATCTAACAGCGAGACTGAGCAGCCAAATCACACCCCAAGCCCCAAGGCTTCGGAAGACAATAAGGACAGAACCGACCCATCCGAGGAATCCGAGGGGGGACAAGACATGTACGAGGATGACTCCTATATCCCACCTTCTCGCGCCCACAAGCGACCTCAGCAATCGATCAAGGAGATGAAAGATTCCTTGCAACAGGACCTCCGACACATGAACTCCAAATTTCATCAAGCCACAAGCTCGGCGCCAGCGCTGGACCGATTAATGGAGGAAACACTATGGAGCCCGTATGCTGCACACATAAAAAATGCAAGCATACGAAACCCCGAAAAGATCAAGATCCCTTTCTATGAAGGAAAGACGGATCCCAGCGCGTACATGACTGCCTTTATAATCGCAGTTGAGCGCAGTTTGATGAGCACGAGGAATGCAGGAGCTTCAAGTCTTTCCTTTTCAGCAAATACCAATCTGGAGAGTTGGTGGAACCCGACAGCATAAGGACGTCCAACCTCAAGCAGGGGACGGAAGAACAAGCCGAAGAGGTTAACCCCCCAAAACAAGATCGAGAAGAACTACTTAAAACAATGTCGAACCCGCCATTAGAAAAACGGATCAATATGATCAAGGGGAACCACCATTTCGGTTTAAACTCGGTAACTGTAATCAAGGAATATGGTCGCAGAGCTGCATCCTGCGAGAAATGGAAATTAATCCCTTAGAGACAGGCGAACCTATAGAATTCGACAAAATGGACACAACAAGACTCGACATCCCTCATGCCGATCCCCTAGTCATCGAGTTGATCCTTAAGGAGTACGAGATCGCGAGAGTGCTCATAGATACGGGGAGCTCGATAGATTTAATTTTCAAGGAAACTCTGACCAAAATGGACATAGACCTCTCACGCATCAAGGGACCACCTTCGCCACTGACCGGCTTCACTAGCAAAACATCCATGACAATTGGAACCATCAAACTATTGATGCACGCAGCCGGGGTGTCAAGAATGATCGAATTCATAGTAATTGATAGACTGGCAATATACAACGCAATTCTGGGGAAACCATGGATAAACACAATGAAGGCTATCCCATCTACGTACCACCAATGTGTCAAATTCCCGACCAAGGAGGGAGTCAAAACAATCAAAGGAAGTCAAAGGTTAATCTGAGCTTGCTACCTAGCTGAGCTCAAACTCAGAGGAAAATCCTTATAGCAACTACAAATAGGGGAGCCCACCCCACCTGCGGAGCCGACCTATGAGGAACCCAAGCTTGACGAGGTGACGCAATACTACATATACCCAGGGCATCCAGAGCGCTGCGTTGGAATATGATCGAAACTCCAAAAGGACTTGAAAGAGAAACTGATCTCCTTTCTCAAGGAAAATAAACACACCTTCGCGTGGAACATGGCGGAGATGCCAGGAATAAGCCTAGACATTATATTTCACGAGCTGAACGCAGACCCAATCTACAAGCCGGTTAAACAGATAAAGCGCAAGCTGGAGGCCGAGCGGGCTCAGGCAGTCAAAGACGAGGTAGAATAGTTGCTAGGAGCGGGCTCGATTACAGAGGTGAAATATCTGGAATGGCTGGCCAACCCCGTAGTGGTAAAGAAAAAGAATGGCAAATGGAGAGTCTGCATAGACTTCACCAACCTGAACAAAGCATGCCTTAAGGACAGTTTTCCATCGCCAAACATAGATCAACTCGTCGAAGCCACAACTGGCTACAAGTTGCTCTCATTCATGGACGTCTTCTCGGGCTACAACCAGATACTCATTCACCTCGATGACAGGGAAAAACTGCTTTTACTATGGACAGGGGAATCTATTGTTACAAAGTAATGCCTTTCGGCCTGAAGAACGCAGGCGCAACCTACGAGCGTTTGGTCAACAAAATGTTCTCGGAACAGCTAGGAAAAACAATGGAAGTCTACATAGACGACATGCTCGTCAAATCCTCCGACGAAGATAGCCACGTCGGCGACCTGCGCACCAGTTTCCAAATACTCTACACCTACAGGATGAAGCTGAACTCGGCCAAATGTACGTTCACCATAACCTCGGGAGAATTCCTCGGCTACCTGGTAATAATAAGGGGAATCAAATCCAATCTGAAACAAATTAACGCGCTATTGAGAATGCTTTACATAGCAGTATCGTCCCACACGACCAGCTCAGTTCTCGTACACAAAGAGTTGGGCAACCAATTGCCAATCTTCTATTTCAGCAAAATTCTAGATGATGCAGAAACCAGATACCACAGTACATTCAGCACGAAAATTGCGATCTTATTTCCAAGCTCATTATATCGTGGTGTATTCAAACCAACCTTTGCGAACAATCCTGCACAGCCCGAGTCAGTCTGGGAGACTGTCCAAGTGGGTTGTCGAGCTCGGTGAGCATGACATAGAATTCATGAGTCGCACTTGCGCAAAGTATCAAGTCTTGGCGGATTTTCTAATAGAATTACCACCTGAGATGAATCCAGCAATACAACCAGATGAAGCAAAGTGGTCGCTATACGTAGACGGGGCAAGCTCGAAACACGGTTCCGCAGTAGGCGTACGCTTGGTCTCCCCAACAGGGGAGATGGTCGAGTTATCGTTTCGATTGGATTTCACGGCTTCAAACAACGAAGCCGAGTACGAAGCGATGATTGCCGGGCTGCGATTGGCAACGACAATCAGAGATAAGCGGGTAAAAGCTTATTGCCACTCTCAGCTAGTAGAAAACCAATCCAGTGGGGATTACGAGATGAGGGATGAAAGAATGGAAGCGTACTTAGGAGTGGTAAAAACCCTATGTAATGAATTTGCAGATTTCGACCTGGTCAAAATTCCTAGAGGCGAAAATATACCTACCGACGCCCTGGCCGCATTAGCTTCTACTACGGACCCGCAAACGACCAGAGTCATACCAATTGACACTATCAATAGCCCGAGCATCACCATCACAAAAGCCACATGCGTCATGCATGATTCAATTGAGGAATACAATGCCAACCTAGATCCCGAGGACGTCGACGAGGACGCGATCCCAATGGAAACAGACGAGGTTGAAGTGGAAGTTGACTGGCGACTCGAAATACTAGCTTACATAACAGATGGGATCTTGCCACCAAAGAAGTGGGACGCCAGAAAACTTAAGGCCAAAAGTGCTAGATACACCCAGCTAGATGGCAACCCATACAAGTGGAGCATACGCGACCCACTACTAAAATGTACATATGGCCACGAAACGAAAAAGATAATAAGGGAGGTGCATGATGGAGCATTCGGAAATCACTCAGGCAGCAAGGCGCTGGCGTTCAAAATAAAGCGATATGGGTACTATTGGCCAACAATGGTCACGGACTGCGAATAATACGCGTTGAAATGTGAAAATGCCAAAAACACGCGCCATTGATATACAATCCAACTGAGGAAATGCAATCTATCACGACAACCTAACCATTTATGAGATGGTCTATAGACATAATTGGCCCAATGCACATATTGAAACAGAAACGTTTCCTTCTCGTCCTGATTGACTACTTCTCGAAGTGAATAGAAGCCGAGTTATTCGCCAAAGTCGAATCCGAGAACGTGGAGTCCTTCATCTGGAAGAACATAATTTGCCGCCATGGGATCCCCTACGAAATCCACACCAACAACGACCCACAATTCCCATCAGATCGATTTAAAGATTTTGTGAGCGCATGTTGATAAATTTAACCTTCTCGACACCTTACTATCCGCAAGCCAACGACCAAGCCGAAGCCGCAAACAAAACAATCTTAGACGGGCTAAAAAAAAGGCTGGACGCCAAAAAGGGCAGATGGGCAAACGAGTTGGAGGGAGTACTATGGTCCTATAGAACTACACCTAGAAGAGGAACAAACGGCTCATCATTCGCTCTGATATATAGAACCGAGGCGGTAATACTACCTGCAACCGAAGTTCCCAGCCTGAGAGTCGAACTGGCACCTCAGAACACATACCAAAACGATCAGATGCTCATCGACATAGCGGATACCATCGATGAACAAAGAGACCAGGAGTATACAAACTACAACAAAAAGATCACGAAGAGACGGTTCGCTGAAGGAAAGCTCGTGCTCCGAGAAGTCTTCCCTCTAGGGCTAAAAGGAACGCAAGAAAGCTGGGTATCAAATGGGAAGGAACATACAAAATATCTAAAGTCGTCAAGCCAGGAGTATACGAACTAGAAGACACAGAAGGAAACAAAGAGCGACATTCTTGAATCGCTCAACACTTGAAGCAATATTTTCGTTAGTCACTAGCAAGTTATGTCCTTTTCCATTTCCACGCATATTTGTACCCTCCAATTCAGTGAACTACGACCTCAGCTTGATCCACGACACAGTGGTACGTAGCCAATTCAATAGACAAGAATTCAGCTGTTGTAATTTTTTAATTTTAATCTGCTTCAGACCTATATTTTCCTTATAAATTTTTCTCAAAAAATGGGGGAGATGTATTCGTC
>OVBE01012063.1:0-13680 GCA_900406425.1 Iberis pinnata
ATACAGAGTCCCTTCAAATATGCTATGAATAAGTGCAAACTTTTGGAGTGGAACACATGAAGTGAGGAAGTGGTTGCTAAAGGTTGTTGGCAGTGTAAAGAACCAAATTCAGTGGTTAATGGTATTTTCTCTAGGACCAAATGCAGTGAAGGTCTTTGTGGACGTGGTAGTAAACCAGACACATTTCTTTGGAGACCATCCACATAAGTGACTTGCCTCGAGGAATCCTACAAATACCACAAAACCAGAATCAACATCGAAGGTACTTATTTTGTATATGTTATGGTTATTTTCTATTTAGGCAAAATCCATTTTGGTACATGCTGCATTGGATGTGTTAATGTGTTCATATTTGCATGTTGCAGGCTTATAATACCGTAGGTAATAACACCATTCCAACAGGTCAGACAACTCCTACGTGTTCAGTTACCAACCATGATGTACCATCAGGGTCCAGTTGTCCTCCTCCTAAATGTCCAATGAAATCGAAGAAACTCATTGTGAAGAAAGTAAAACCAACAGACCAATCAGAACCTCGAAGATCAAAGGTACATTGTGTATGTTATGTTTATAGATTTTTCTTTGAGGTCTATGTGTTAATGTATTCAACAGTTTGCTTATTGACATTTGCTGGTTTTAATTTCCTTCAATGGTATCAGTTTTTTTTGTTGATAATAATGCATGTGTAATAATTATTTATGCATATTTGAACAGCGCATTGAAGCTGAAGCTTGGAAGGAAAACCAGAAGTGTAAGATCATTGATATCAATAGATCGACTGTTGTTGATGAATGACGTTGGGTAACTGATGATCCAAATGAAAACGTTGACTTCGTTCAACTCGGACCTGATAGAGTAAGGGTGTGGATTGATGTGGTGAAGGAGAACGATGCAGTAGTTTGGAAACCAAATGATGAGATAGAGGTTTAGTAGATGCACTAGGATCTTCTGTTACTTGGCCTAAAAATAAATTGTCCCCCTGATTATGGTATGAGTTAAAGACTTATATATTCAATGTTTGGTTCAGTATGTATTGGTTCTCTTATGCAGTACTTTAATGATATTGGTTCTCTTCATAAACCAAGATTTCATTTGATGGTTAATGGAATTGAAGTTCATGTTTAGTTTTCTGAAATTCAATAATCAGAGATAAAATATGGACAATAATAACATAATAAATGTGTAATAAAAAACAATTCTATCGCATAAAACAACATCAATAAATATAGAAAAAAGCGTTTATACATTGATATAATAAATAATAAAGTAGCACAAAATAAATGCTATAAAAACAATGGATATGATAGCAATCCTTATCAACACTATCTTATATTATACTCCCTCTTTTTCAATATATAACTAGTTTTAGCTAAAATGGTTTTTTTCGTAATATAAGGTGTTCTCAAAACCCAAAGCAATAAAATAATTTAAATAAATAATATTCTACTAAAACTTAAAGGTAAAATGATGTGCAATAATCTCTCTCTAACTTTTCGCATTTCCCAACCAAAAAAATAATAATATCTCTCTAACTTGAGATGGTTGGTATTATTTTTATTAATAATAACAAACTCTCCCTAATTAAATGTTGTACACAAAATGATTGTGTGCAATAAATAAAAAAACTTTTTATTAGTCCTTTAAGAAAAAGTTAAAATTTCTTAATACCCGCGCTTTTAAGCAAAACTACTTACATATTGAAACGGAGGGAGTAGTATACTATAACATTAAATATTATTGCCATTGAAAATAAGAACCATTTATAGCACATTATACAAAGCTATCATTATACTAATACTACTATAACGTAAATCCAAAGGCTATCTTACCTCACAGTATACTATAGCGTTTATAAAATTCTGCGATAATAGATGAGGACATATCATAGCTAATAATATCAATGCTATTGTTGACAACGATATATTATAATAGAAAATATAAATTCTATTGTTGACAATGATTTATTATAAAAGAAAATATAAATGCTATCATAAAAAGGACATTTGATAGCAACCAAACTAAAACGCTATCAATAAATTAGATATAACAAAGCAGTACATTCAAACGCTATTGTAGTGTATTATACGATAGCAGTTTTCGTGAACGCTATAATAAGTGACCGACCTACAATAGCTGGTCCAGTCATAGCGTTTATGGAAACGCTATGACATGCCTTTTATAGCGTTAATCGTGTGCTATCAATGAGACTTTTTCTTGTAGTGCTCTACCCGTGAGGAGAATTACACTTGTCGATACAATATGGGATCCGACCCAAAAAATATAGCACGCTGCTATTATATTATATATTTGTCACAAGACGACGACTTTGACTCTTTATCGGAGATAGCAATCGGATAAAATCTCGAAAGCCTAAAATCAACCAAAGAGAAACAGAGAAGTAGCTTACCCACACCTACCGAAGCCGCGCACTAGAGGAACCCACCATCAGCCTGAACCAACTTCCAGGATGAAACTGAAAGAGCCTCACCGGACTTAGCCGGAGAAGGATTCCACCGCGAGATGAAGATTGGTTTGTGAGGCGTGAGACTATATCTCAACTTCACGGCCAACAAACCGGCGAAAACCGAGCTAGGAAAAGGAAGTTATTAAGATTTTAATTGATTGTATTTGGTTTAATTGGTTTAAATCCTGGTTTAAAATTAGTTAGGATTAAACCAGATTATACCTTGTATATAAACTACATTGTAAACTTTATTTGGTTAAGAGTTTGAATACATTCATTTTATTGTTTTCAGTATGGTATCAGAAGATTTTGTCTTTTTCCGCAAATTCAAAACTTTGAACTTCACTCTTCTTCTTCAATCGAGTTTAAATCTCTTCAATCGAGCTCAAATTTCTGCTTCTTCTTCCAATTATCTATGAGTCAATCGATCACATAAGCTTGTCTTGAGAAGTTCTTTACAGTTTCCATCATCTTTCTTTGCAATTCTTGCAAATTTGTAATATCGATACTTGCGATCTTTCTTTCACGA
This sequence comes from Iberis pinnata, assembly GCA_900406425.1. Lineage (NCBI taxonomy): Eukaryota > Viridiplantae > Streptophyta > Magnoliopsida > Brassicales > Brassicaceae > Iberis > Iberis pinnata. The sequence goes on from OVBE01012063.1 coordinate 2,994, forward strand.
TTTCTGTGAACTTGGAATCTATTGATTGATATCTTCAATCATGTCTACCAATACTACAACTCCAGATCCACCTACACCTCTACCTACTGAAGAACACAGTCCTCCTGCTTTTGGTTTAACAGCTTCTCTCTCGGATCCGAATTCGAATCCACTTTATGTTCACAGCGCGGATCACGTTGGTATCTCTCTCGTCTCTTAGAAATTGATAGGTCTAGGGAACTTTAGTTCCTGGCGTAGATCTATGTTGATGGCCATAAGAGCAAGGAATAAGGCAGTGTTTATCAATGGATCTTTTCATGAATAATATGAATCACATCCGAATTATAGTTCTTGGTGCAGATTTAATAGTATCATCTCCACTTGGATTGTTAATTCCATTGATAATTCTATAGCTAAAGGCATTATGTACATAGATACATCTCGTCAATTGTGGTTGGATTTACATGATCAATTTAAGCAGAGTGATGGACCTAGAACAGCTCAAGTCAAACAACAATTGTAATATGAAGTTCAAGGTTCTCATTATGTTAGTGAGTATTATACACGTTTAAAGCAGTTATGGGAGGAACTCAAGAATCATGAAAGTCCACACACTTATTATTGTGGTAATATGAATTGTGTTAATCTAAAGCGTCTTAATCAGAGAGATGAACAAGATAGAATTCTAAAATTCTTAATGGGACTAAATGATTCATTTACTGCTACAAGATGTCAGATCTTGATGATGGTACCAAAACCATCAATCACAAAGGTTTTCAACTTGGTTTCATAGTAAAAAAGACAAAGATCAATGAAGTCCACCAGTAATGTTATCTTTCAAGCTTTAGATTCTACAATAGAATCCAATCAGACTGTTGCTGCAACTTACACAAATAACATGTCTTCTACTCGTCCTATATGTTCTCATCGTGGAAAAGTAGGACACACCATTAATAGGTGTTATAAACTCCATATATTTCCTCCAAGATACAAGATACAAAGAGCATCCAAATCCACTCCATTCAATCTTATGAAACATCCACAAAAGAAAGAAAATCCACTGATCAAGGCTTACTTTCAACACAATAAGATGCCTTTTCATCATTATTCACATCCGATCAACTCTATAAATTTCTAAGTGTTTTGCATAATGTTTCTAATACTTTTCAAAACCATGTTTCTCAGATTTCAGGCAGCACTTTTAATCTAGCTGATGGGACATTTTCTATTTCACAACCTCAACCACAAATCACACCTGCTACATGTACACATCCCAACATTTTCATCTTCTTTCATCTATTAGAATGAGAGATAGCTTTAATTTAAATGCAAATGTGTGGATCATAGATACAAGAGCTAATTTCCATGTTTGTTTAGTTTTAAGTTTATTTGATTAAACTGAAATCACAAGTAACACTTCTGTTACACTATCCGATGGCACATATATTCATGTTACTCGGTTTGGTTCTATCACTTTATCATCATCTCTTGTCATTCATTATATGCTTTATGTCTCTCAATTCCAGTTTAATCTGTTAAGCACTAGTGCTCTTACTAGGTATACATCTTATTGTGTGATATTTTCTTCAAAATTGTGTTCACCACAATATGTATGTCTTGGAATCTTTTGTTAGTAATTTCAACTCAGTTTCATAATCACAAAATCATTCCCTTTTTCAAGTTTCTTCAGAGATATGGTACAATAGGCTTGGTCATCCATCTCAAAACAAGATCAAAATACTTTCAAAAGTTTTAGATATTTCTTCAATAAAACAAAATCATGATGCAATTTGTAAGATTTTCCCTTTGGTTGAAAAAAAAAACGTCTTTCTTTTACATCTGAAAACAATCTGTCTAACTCACCTTTTGGTTTGATTCACTTAGATATATGGGGTCCTTTTAATGTAGCAACTTATGATGGTTTTAAGTACTTTTTGACATTGGTTGATGATTGCACTAGAAGTACATGGGTCTATTTGCTTAACAATAAAATTTATGTCACTAGTATATTTCGTGATTCTTTAGCTTTTATTGAGACGCAACATCAAACAAAGGTTATAGCTATTATATCAGATAATGCAACAGAGTTGTTTTTGATTGATTTTATGAAAGAAAAAGGAATAATGCATTGCTTTTCTTGTCCTTATACACCTCAACAGAACTCAGTGGTAGAAAAGATACACCAACATATTTTGAGTGTGGCTAGATCCTTGTTATTTCAGTCTCATATACCATTGATTTATGGGGAGATTGCATTCAACTGTTGTATATTTGATCAATAGAACACCCTCACCATTGTTAGGAAACAAGTCTACTTATGGATGATTAACATCTAAGACACTTGCATATAGTCATTTACGGGTATTTGGATGTTTATGTTTTACATCTACTTTGCTTAAAGATAGGAACAAATTTTTACCAAAAACTATTCCTTGTGCATTTATTAGATACCCTCATGGTTATAAAGGCTACAAATTATTGAATTTAGAAACCAATATGACCTTTATATCCAGAGATATTACTTTTCATGAAACATAATTTCCAATTTCTAAAGTGATTTCACATGAGTCATCTTCTGATTTCTTTGATCAATATGTCTTGCCATTGCCTGTTCTAGATTCTCCTTTTCCTGCATTTTTTTATTTGGAATCTTATCCCTTGCATGATCCTTATGATGATAATGTTTCATCTCCTAGTGTTACATTTCATAAATCAAAAAATTATGTTTCATATAGTCCTTCATCTACACATGTTTCACATTCTGCATCTAGTAATGAGTCTTTACATGTATTAGATTATGTGTCTAATCATGCATCTAGTTCTAGGATCATAACAAATTTTGTGCCATCAGGAACATCTTTACCAGTTCATAGAATAAAAAGGAAAACTAAAGTTTCTAACTATTTTAATCAATATCATTTGTTTCTCTTGCAAAAGGACTCTCTCTTTCCTTCTCACCCCACTCATACAACTTATCTCATCTCATATTTTATGTCTTATGACAAATGCAATCCTTCTCATCATCAATTTTTACTATCCATATCCACAACTTCTCCTCCAAAATCTTTCAAAGAAGATGTAACATCACCAAAGTATAATCAGGCCATATCATCTGAAATGGATTCTTTAAAATCGAAAGGTACTTGGTCAATTAGTGATCTTCCACAAGGCAAGCATCCTGTTGGTTGTAAATGGGTTTTTAGTATCAAGTATAATCCTGATGGAAGCATTGAAAGATACAAGACTCGATTAGTAGCAAAGGGTTATACACAATTAAAGGGGCTGGATTTTCTTGATACATTCTCTCCCATTGCAAAATGGGAACTTTCAGAGCCTTGTTGGCTTTAGCTTCTTCACACAACTGGTCCATTAATAAATTAGACATCAATAATTCCTTCTTGAATGGTGATCTTGATGAAGATATTTACATGAATTACCTATGGGTTATACAACTCTCACTGGTGATACATTTTTAAAAGGTGCAGTATGCAAGATACAAAAGTCTTTATATGGATTGAGACAGGCTTCTCGACAATGGAATAAAAAGCTATCATTTATTATTTTAGTTGCAGGTTTCAGTCAGGCACCATCTGATCATTCACTTTTTGTTAAAGTAACAACAACAGTCTTCATTGCATTCCTGGTTTATGTAGACAATATTTTAATTGTTGAAAATGATGACAATGTGATTACTACATTCAAAGGAATATCTTCAATCTGTTTTCAAACTCAGAGATTAGGTCAAGCTAAATACTTTCTAGGATTTGAAATCGCTCGTACTGTTGATGGAATCTCATTGAATCAACAAAGGTATGCCTTAGAACTTCTGGAATATGCTGGTTTTGTAGGCTGTAAACTTGTCTCAGTCCCTATGGAACAAACATTACATTTTTCAGCCACATATGGAGATCCTTTACTAGATGTTACAGTTTACAGACGCTTGGTTGGACACTTACTCTATGTGACACATACACGTCCATATATTACATATTCAGTTCACAAGCTCAGTCAATTCATGTCTGCTCCTCGTACTACACATCTCTAAGCCGTTCAACGTGTATTGCATTACATACATAATGCTCCAACTCAAGGCTTGTTCTATCTAGTAGTTACCACTCAGAAATTGAGTACTTTTTCTGATGCAGATTGGGCATCTTGTCCAGATTCAAGGCGCTCTATAACTGGATATTGTGTGTTTATAGGTGATTTACTGGTTTCATGGTGTGCAAAGAAGCAACCTATAGTCTCACGGAGTAGCTCATAAGCTAAATACAGATCCATGGTAGATGCCACTTGTGAACTAACTTGGTTGACTGCTTTACTAACAGATTTGCATTGTAGATCTTCTGATGCAGCCAACCTATTTTATGACAATCAATCTGCTCTCCGTATAGCTTCACGTCCAGTTTATCACGAGAGGACGAAACACAGTGAAATAGATTGTCATCTTTTCCAAGAAAAGGTTCAATATGGTTTCATGAAGACATTACATGTCCGAGTAGAGGATCAGATTGCTGATTTGATGACCAAACCGGTTTAGTATTAAACTGGATTATACCTTGTCTATAAACTACATTGTAAACTTGATTTGGTTGAGAGTTTAAAAACATTCATTTTACTTTTTTCAATAGAAGCGAAGAAAAATCATCAAAAAGAACCAAAATAGTCAAGACTAAATGCAAAGCAGAAGAAAATGGGAGGAGAGGCAGTGAAATCGGCGCTGCCGTTGGCGGAGAAAGCTTCAAACAACAATCTCGGTATGAGGGCATTAGAGGATTTAGGGTGAACACTAAAACGAATTTTTTGATTTTAAGATTTAAAATTGAAGTTTTTTCCTCATAAATTTGAAGTTTTAAACCTATTTTAAATTTGTAATATTTTGTGATATTTTGAAATACATGAGAATGTGTATTATTTTAAAAAAATAACTTATAAAAAGCGGTTTTTTAGAATCTTCAAATATTATATATATATATATATATATATATATATATATATTTAGTTTTTTGTTAANAGATTTAGTTTTTTGTTAACTTGATTTTATTAAAATATAGATGCAAACAACCCAAAATGGAAAGAAAGGATCCCACACAGAGAAAGTACAAACCTATGACGGGTAACTGACCTCTTAACAACGAGGTAACATATTAATACATAAAGTAATTGAATGTTCCGAAGAACTCCTCCCACCAATATGGGAGAATCTAAGCTAGGAATGACACCCTTCCTAGAGAAAAGAGAACCCTTTATTCTTTGATATTGGTCGACAACCATGATCATTCTGGGAAAGTGACTATCACATCCAACCCAATTAAGTTGATCACCTATATCTAATAAAACTATGTTGACAATTATTGTATAAGTATATACAAACCTAAAACAAAAAGACCCTTTTAATTTACATAACAAAAACATGCCCAAGATTTGGCCCAAATACCCCAAAAATGAACTTTCGCTGGAAACCCTAGCGGAATGTGAAGTCGGCACCGTCAACCGCACGATAAACAACAATCATCACACCACCTAGCCAGAGCCAAACGGAAGCCCATAACCATCCCCTACTTAATCGATCAAAAAGCCGATCAACTTCTGCAACGGTTTCCTATGCTACTAGCCCATCTCTCGACCTTGATACCCAAATCCGCCATAAACTTCCTGTAACATAAGAAAATAAGCACAAGGCGGGATGCATGCAAAACGCAAAACAGATCCTAGAGCTTGGGATCATCCACCGCCGGTAATGCCAAAACGGAACCGGATAGGCAAGAACCAACTGGAACAAGCAAGAGCCTTGAGGATCTACCACATGCATGACTGGAATAACAAAGACGAAATAGAAAGACGAGAGTAGAAGAACAGAAAAACCGTGAAGAAAGTCGATTAAACAAAAGCGACGGATTGATAATCCGAGTAGAAAAAAAGAAAAAAATAAAATAAAGTAAGAGTGGACCCGATGCTGGCACCGGCGTAAAGCCAGCTACCGGCGCCGGGTGGAGTGAAGAAAACATGAGCGCATGCAAAGAGAGAAAAAGTCGTAGAGAGAGAATTTTATCGATTAAGGTATATAGTTATATAGTTTATTTTTCCTAAAAGATATATATAGTAGGCATCTGAAATCGGCATCTTTGGAACAATGGAACAACGGATTTTGTGATTTCCTGGCCCAATCACTAATTTATTATTTTTAAAGCAAGCCCAATAAGATAGCAAACTTGAAACGAAATCTCCACAGCAAAATTATAGAATCCTAATTAACAGGCATGCTTAAGTTTTTTTATTTATTTTATAACTCTTGGAAGTTCTACGTCTTTGATCCTCTCAAAAGGTTCAAGTGATCTTGAACACTTATTGAAATACTTTAACCATTAGACCAAAATTTCTTCATTAGCATGCTTAAGTTTTCTACTGTTAATATCATTTTGGTACAGATTTCACTATAATTTCTTACTACAAAACGTTAATATAAATTATAAAGCAAACTTTAAAGAAAGAAAATATGTTTAAAGAAACTTTAAAGTCAACACATCAACGAGTAACAATTTGTGAAATATGAGTTAAAAAATACAAATCTTTAATACTAACAATGATTTCATGCGTCTTAAAATTATAATTATGTTTTTGTTGTATTTTTTCACAAATTCACATAATTTCTGTTTTTCTTTAAATTTATAAAACCCATAAAAGTTATTAGACCATTGTTCGCAGCGGCATATCTACTTGTAGGGGAGTGGGGTCACATAACCCCGCTTAAATTTAATAAAATTCATTTGTCATGAGTACATAGTAACTGAGGCAGCATAACTGGGTAGAGTTGGTTTTATATACACCTCATATACTCAAGTTCAAGGTCTCTTTTTGCATGTTTTCTAAAGTTTTTTTTCTAACAATACTTAAAATTAGTAATTGTATTTCTTATCTTTATATATTACAATATATCAATAGTACTTTTTATCTGTCTTTTTTCTCTTGTCAAAACTACCTCTTTACAAATATATACATTTTCTAGTTGTATTATTATGATTAATTTTAGTTTTTTATTTTTCTATTCAAAATTTCATATAATCATATTTCAATATAATTTAGCTATTTTGAAAATTGTAAAAATAATATGGAAATATAATAAACTTTTTTAGTGTTCAAATAATATTATATTATTTCAAAAATTAAATAATTTAAATTGTGACCACGATAAAAATATTTCCTGTCTTCGCCATTGATTGTTCGTATATTCGTATATGTTCAAATTCGGCTATGGACATCAGAATCAATCACCGGAAAAAAAAAAGTCTTTGGAATTGTAAAGTGTATGTCCTTGATTAGAGGTACAATATGAAGAGATCATATGTTCTCTAGCTATCCCATGTGCTTCTCACGTGTTTTAATAATGGACTTGTGGAATGTCAAATGTCCCGCCACTTTGTTTACCCTATTTAGTGACAATGTCTATGTGGACTCATTTCATTGGTCAGAGATTTAACATTATCCTTGCTGCTGGTGAATAATCAAATAGTAATATATATTTTGGTAATGAGAAAAACAGTTAGATGTGTTGTCCTAAGTAAAACTAAGGACTTCATTAGTCATTACCTAAATTGCAATACATAAATGACCATATCTCAATTTGATGTTCGTAGACCAGTTTTCAAATCGAAGGCAGTGCAACTTCCAGGAGGTCGGATAGCTTATGTAGACATTGAGTTTGAACGTTTCAAACGCAAATGTTTATCTTGCTTGAGACTTACTCATGACAGCTCCAAATGTCCTTTGCAACAGTCCCAAAAACAGCCTAATGTTGCACCTACAACTGCTGTTACTCGACAGAACTCTCTGGGGACCACTGAACCAGTTATATCATCTATGCTAATGGAAACTCAATCTGCCTTTTCTCATCCCCCTCCAGGATTCCCGATTTTTCCTCCTCATATGACGAAGTCAGATACGAATGCGCTTCTACAATATCTCTCTGTTACTGACCCTTCGGAACGTCAAGCTAGAATGCTGCGGGTGAAAGCACATTTTGAACGAAATAAGGAGGAAGCACAATGGGATTCACCACGAATTGTCACAAATATTGATAAAGGAAAGGGTCTCGTCTTCGGTTATGCCGAACAAGACTCTAACCTTATTTCTAGAATCCTTTCTAGTGGTATTGTTGTTACGTGTAATCCCCCAAAAGATGCTGATGATCAACGTTCGAACACGTTCTCTTTTGATTTAGCTTCGATGGACAGTTCTACGGGTTTTAAAGAGGGTTCTGATACGATTCTCTTTACCGGAACGTCAGTCCACGGCAAATCAAAGAGAAGAAGGCCGAATAAATGGATCCGTAGGGCTCAAAAAGCTGATGGATCACCACTCACGGTACCAGAAGGTTCAGGATTGGATTTAATACCACATCCGAAATCTTCAGTTACTTTGATGGATATTACGGATGATAAGCAAACACCGAAACGCAAAAGGGTTAGTGAGATTTCTACAATTGATGAATCACCAACTAAGAAGATAACCTTTGCTGGAATTATGGTTTCTTCAAACTTCGAAAAGGCGGTAAGTGAGCAGGATATGACGCTCACCCCGCCTGAGTCCCAATGAGTGTACTGAGCTGGAACTGTCAGGGTTTGGGGAACGACCCGACAGTTCGACGTCTCCGGAATTTGCGCCGGGTGCATTTTCCGGATTTCATGTTTCTCCAGAAAACGAAAAACACAATTACAGTTCTTGAGAATTTAAAAGGGGGTCTTGGTTATGACCATTTATTCACGGTGGATCCAATCGGATTTAGCGGTGGATTGACACTTTTTTGGAAAAGTTCTTATGATGTCACTGTCCTATTTGCGGACAAGAGATATATTGATACAAAAGTTTGTTTTGGATCAGTGGAACTTTTTATCACTTTCATATATGGGGAACCTGTTACTGGTTTAAGAGCAAGATCATGGGAAAGATTGAAAGACATTGGCATGAATAGACATCAACCATGGTTAGCCATAGGGGATTTTAATGATCTTATAAGTAACTCTGAGAAATTTGGTGGACAACAAAGGCCTGATAGATCTTTTTTGAATTTTAAGGAGACAATTAATTCATGTCACCTTGTGGAGATTAGCAGCTCTGGAAATCAATTTTCTTGGGCAGGTTATCGAAATCAAATTTGGATACAGTGCCGATTGGATAAGAGTTATGGTAATAACGAATGGTTAACTTTGTTCCTAAGATGTCACACTCAATATCTGGACAGAATTGAGTCGGATCACCGGCCTTTATTATTGAAATTTGTCTACAAACCTTCTAGCTTCAAAGGCAAATTCAAATTTGATCGTCGTTGGTTAGAGGCTCCAGGTTTTAATGAAATTATTAGCTCCTGTTGGGGAGAAGAGGCTGTTATGAGGAGTATATTCCACCGAGTTGCTGATTGTAGACGAGATATAGCTAAATGGCGAAGAGGAAATCCACAAAATTCTTCTGTAAAAATCGATAAATTACGAGAAAGAATAGATAAGGAGTCTTCAAAGGAATTTCCATATTTTTTTTCTCATGTCTAACCTACGACATTCGCTTCATCTAGAGTATCGGGCCGAGGAACAATTTTGGAAACAAAGAAGTCGTGAACGATGGCTTAAAGACGGGGATCGAAATTCAAGATTCTTCCATGCTAGTGTTAAAAATCAAAGAGCGAAGAACTTGATACAAAGCTTACAAGATAATGAGGGTAGAGAAAAATTTGAGGAAGGGTCCAAAGGGGAGATTGCAGTCTCTTATTTTCGCCATTTATTCACTTCCTCGAATCCCGTACGTAACAGTGAGACATTATCTTTGTTTACTCCTCGTGTTACATCATCTATGAATAGAAGGCTGGTCGAAAAAGTTACAGAAGAAGAAGTGAGAAGCGCAGTATTTGGCATAGATCCAAATAAATCACCGGGAGCTGATGGTATGACAAGCCTCTTCTACCAAAATTCTGGAATGTGGTTAAATCGCAGCTCATCAAGGAAATAGATAATTTTTTTGAAACTGGAATCTGTCCTTTAGATTGGAATTTCACACAGATTGTTCTCATCCCAAAGATACCGAAGCCGAAGAATATGACGGAGTTACGCCCCATCAGTCTCTGTTCGGTTCCATATAAGATCTTGTCAAAGATCATATGTAACCGACTCCGTTTACTTTTACCGAATATTATCTCTTCCACGCAGGGAGATTTTGTAGCCAAGAGATCCATTTCGGGTAATATTCTGCTAGCTCATGAGATGATACATGGTTTACAGACAAACCCGTTATGTCGAGATTCATGTATGGCAATTAAGACAGACATGTCGAAAGCTTATGATCGTGTAGAGTGGTCTTTCCTTCAGGATATCTTAATAGCTTTGGGTTTTGATTCAAGATGGATTGGCTGGATTATGTCTTGTGTTACAACGGTGTCGTACTCAGTCCTTCTAAATGGACATGAACATGGTTTTATTAAGCCTGAGAGAGGCTTACGCCAAGGGGACCCTTTATCGCCGTTGTTATTTATTCTATGTGCTGAATTCCTTGTACATAGTTTAAATGTGGCTGAAGTTCAAGGAAGAATCAGTGGAATTCGCTTATCCACTTATGGCCCAGCGATTCATCATTTATTATTTGCTGATGATAGTTTGTTCCTATGTCAAGCTACTCTTGAAGAAAGTGATGAAATATTAAGATGTCTTAAAGAGTATGGAGATGC
>OVBE01012064.1:276-13679 GCA_900406425.1 Iberis pinnata
AGCAACAGGTTCAATGGGTTACCTTTGGAAGACCCCCTTGACCCCCTGGATGAGTTCGACAGGTTATGCAGTTTAACGAAGACAAACGGTGTGAATGAAGATGCATTCAAGCTTCGCCTCTTCCCATTCTCATTGGGGGAGAAGGCTCATCAGTGAGAGNCATTCCTTGCGAAGTTCTTCTCAACTTCAAGGACAACACGTTTGAGAAATGAAATTTCCGGATTTGCACAGAAGACCTCTGAAACCTTCTCTGAGGCGTGGGAGCATTTTAAGAACTATACTATGCAGTGTCTCCACCATGGTTTCAGAAAAGCTTCGTTGCTCAGCACACTCTACAGAGGTACCTTACCCAAGATTCGGATGCTGCTGGTCAATGCAAGCAACATACGATTCCTCAACAAAGGTGTTGATGACGGATGGGAGTTGGTTGAGAACCTTGCCCAATCTGATGGGATATACAGTGATGATTACGACCGAAAACCTCAAGGTTGTTTTGAGTCTACTAATGGCACAGTGACGGTAATACAGGCGCTGCATCAAAAATTGGACAGGTTGCTTCAGGGTAACCAACATCTATTTCACTACCTCTCTGATGAAGACAACCTACAGCTTAGCGCTGCGGACGCTCATCATCGAGACGAAATGTGCTATGTACAGACTTACGGGGGTTCAAACCAAGGGTACCTCCAATACCCCCCACCTCAGAAAGACATTCGACCCTTCCTCGCCTATGCTTATAAACGAGGTTTCTTTGCCCCTGATCCACCAAGAGATCGATATGATCTTCCACCACCACCTCTTCCCTCGTCACACATTGAGACGTTGCTATAACAACTTCTCACGGGTCAAGCGTCTGTTATGCACGATAGGTCTAAACGGTTTTGCGACCTTCATACTCAGTTGGATTCTTCATTCAGTGACGTCTATACCAAAATTGACGTCCTAGCTTCCCGCATCTCTTCGTTGGAAAGCCTGTCTACATCCCACTCCCCTTCGTCGTCTGGTACTCTACACTACGAATACTCATCCCAACCCAACGATGTTGCTCATGTAAACGCCATTACCCTTTGCAGCGGGACGGCTTTACCACCGCGACTAAACACTACTATCACTAAGGCCAGTGATGTCCAAGTTGGGGGGGGGGTCATGTTTGAAAGAAATTGAAGAAGAAGAGCCTCTAACAACAATATACAGAAGTCACTGCAACATTCGCCAGAAGTGATCACACAACCACCTCCTGATGAACATCCACCTGCAACCATGCCGGAATTGATCCTGGCATCCAATGAGATCGATCCCACTCGACCTACGATCGATCCCGATTTGCAAATTCGAGATCGATCCACATCCTTCATTGTTGTTTGGGTTGGCTTGGTTGTTCACTTTCGGCTCCTTACTACGTTCTACAACAAGTGTGATTGTTCCATCTGGTAGAACCTCCTTGATTATGAATTTCCTTGAGCATTTTGGGTTCACATCTCTTGGATAATGCTTAAGCCTTGGGTTGAGTAGAAACACTTGATCACCATTCTTGAGGTGCATTGTTGGGGCTTGAGGCTCAAAACTGTTTTCAGAAGAAGTTGTGCTCGAAGTGGATTGCTGAGGTGGGCTGTGCTCAAGCTCAAAATCTGCTTATCCTAAAGTGGGCATTTTGTTCGCTCTAGTTGCCATCCTTAGTTTTTTGGTTCCCACTAATTGTGCAAAAACTCCTGCATCTGATTCTTTGACACTCCCAAATGCTTTTTATGCTCTGAAACCTTGTTTGAGTCCTTCCTCAACTCGTACTCCAATGATTCGTTGCTTGAATACCCATCTTCATCATTGTCCTCATTCATCTCCTTAATAGAGAATAGCTGAACTTGGATTGTAGGCTTCCTTGTTTTTTCTTTGATGTTGAAAATCATTTTTGGACTATTCCCCATGTTCAACATGATGTTGCCCTCATTCACATTGATCACAGCTCCGACCGTACCTAAAAATGGCCTTCCCAAGATCAATGGATCTTTTGGTTCCTTGTCCATATCCAAAACCACAAAGTCTGTGGGTATCTCTACACTCCCAATCTTGATAGGCAAGTTCTCTAAAAGTCCATGAGGGTTCCTAATGGATATGTCTGCCAAAATCAGAGATATGTTGGAGGCTTTATACTCATTGAACCCCATTTTCTTGGCAACGGAGAGAGGCATCAAGTTGATGGACGCTCCTAAATTACATAATAATTTGTTGAAGGTCAATGGACCTAATGAGCATGGTAGAGTTAAGGAGCCTGGATCTTCTTGCTTCTCTGCTATTATGGCATTGCATTCATCATTTGGTACCAACATTCCTTGAGCTTCACCCTCCTTCATGTATTTTTCAAAGGCTGCTGAGTACTTCTCTATTATCTCCTTCTTGAGCCGTAATGGGTATGGTAGCTTCGGAATGTAAGGTTATGGGACCAAAGGTGTTAGAAAAAAATGCTTGACGTTGGTTGCTAACTCTGGTTTCGTCCACGTTAAAGAATCAGTTTTTTCGGAATCTACATTTTTAGTTCCATTTAAACTCAAATCCCCCCCCCCCCCNTGATGTCAGTAGGACAAGTGCAAGAAGAAAAGTCGTGGGTACTCCCCAAGAAGATGGTATTGACATGTACATACATCTTTAGGTTCTGAATTGCCTTTCCCGGAAGTTGGCCACTTGTTGTTGGAGCATAAACAGAAGTTGAAGCAGACTATCTTTCCAAAGAAGTAACCCTAGAGTTCAAAACTTCAAGATTTGCATAGAAGGCATTGGATGAGGAGTCCATATTGGTGTTGAGTTCACCAAGCTTCTTAGATGTTTATATTACACCATTCGCTTGACCTTGAAGAAGTTGATGCAACAAAGCGTCCACATTATATTGTTGTATTGGTGGTTCTTGAGGTGCAAAACCAGGATGAGAACCAACTTGTGGTTGATGCTAAAAACGACTATGTGATTGTTGATGGAAACCATCATGTGATTGCTGCTTGGGAACAAAACCACGATTTTGAGCATAATTGATGAATGGCTCGATATTTTTCTGATGATGTGGGGGGATAAACCTGATCATGAAGGTTGGCTACGTTGTTGCTACGGTATGAGAGACCAGGGTTATTCGAGTAGTTTACGAAACCCTTGTTATATCCACCTTGATTCTTAACATAGCTAACCTCCTCATATTGGTTAGTCTCCCCATCTTAGAGCTGAACATGCTCTTCTCACTGATGAAGTGAACATGTCCAAGAAGGAGCTTATCCAGTTTGTCATTTAGAGCCTTTATGTCTCTCCGAGTTTTATCATCGAAATCATTGATGCCTCTTGGAATCCTATCATAGTCTTCAGAGTAGATCCCATCGGATTGTGCCATATTTTCAACAAGTTCCCATCCTTTTTCTGCGTTCTTGTTTAGAAATTTCCATTACTAGTTTTGTCTAGGAGCGTCCAGATCTTGGGAAGGGTTCCTCTGTAGAAAGTACTAAGAAGTGACTCTTTGCTGAAACCATAATGAGTACACCGCAAGGTATACCCCTTCAACCTCTTCGATGCTTCACATAATATTTTGGCATTCTTTTGCGCAAAACCAGATATATCGTTTCTCAACCTTTGTGTTTGGCATGTAGAGAAAAAATTGGCAAGAAAAACCTTCTTGCATTCATCTCAGGAGGTAATAAAATTTTGAGGTAGAGCCTTCTCCTAGTGGTGCGCCTTGTCACCCAAAGAGAAAGGAAAAACGGAGAGTTTGAAAGTATCCTCACTCACTCCATTTATCTTGGTAAGACTACAGATTCTTTCAAACTCGTCAAGATGATCCAGGGGGTCCTCCATTGGCAGTCCGTGAAATTTTTTCGCCTAAACCATCGCTATCAAGATGTGCTTGATTTTGAAATTGTTGTTGTTCATAGCTGGTGGAGCAATCACATGGCGTGGATGTTTGGTGCATCACCAGCACCAATAGGTCACCCACCAGGAGGTACATTGTTGTTAAGATTCTCAATTTGCAAATCCAACCGCCTCAAGTGCTCCAAACATTCTTGTTCCCTTTTAGCCGGAGAGTGTTCCCTTTCAAGAGCTCGAATATCGTCAACGAGTGGAAGTAAGTTAGTTGGTCCTCTGCTTCTCAGGTTCATATTGAATTAGTGCTTTAAGTACCTGAAAACAAAGAAAACAAAGTGAAAATGTGTGTAGAAAACGAACTTGATCTCACTAGATTCAAAATCCAAAATGTAACAAACAAACACCCAATCAGCAACATTGCCATATTGATAATAGGATTTTTTCTAACGGTTCACTAGCTCATCAATTCCTATTATACTATCATGTCATTGCAGTGTAATAGGTGTCAATCCAATAAGGTGAGATTATTAACTACTGTAGATGCAATCATGTCTATTAATTCAAGCCAAGTAAATTAAAAGGGGATAACTAACAATCCTCAACAAACAGAACAAACTAAAAGTAAAACACATGACATAAGAGCTATCATGCATCAACAGAAACTAAAGAGTAAACATCAAGTAAACTAAACAGCAAAGAAAATATGGTACAAAAATACAATCAAAGGAAATTGTTCATGAGGATAGGGGTAATTGATCAATGATCCTCCTTGATCTACCTAGGTGCCTAACATACCTCAAACAAGAGCTAATCCCTAGACAACAGATTCAGAAACAATCAAATTCAAATCTTGATAGATTATCCCAAACTAAGAAATATCCAGACCTAACTTTCGTTAACGGAACATTACCTAGCAGACATGAAGAAACTATATGTTCAAGTCATTAAACACTCTAAACAACCAATCTCTTAGGTTATGAATGTAAATCTTTGCAATCTCCTGGTTCAAATATTTCATCAAACACATTTTGGGTGTGGAAATACCTAAGATCATATTTGAATTGATCAGAGAGAAATAAGCATTAAGAACAATGAAAAAGAAGGGAAAATGGACAATCAATCTTAAACATCTAGGAGAAACAAGGATCAGCACTAATCTACCCCATCCTCATAAACCTGGGAAACTACTCACTACCTATGATGATCACGAAATCAGAAAAACCAGAAAACAAAATATTAAACGAATCATCAAGATCAAAGGTCAAACTCTTAAATATAGTAAGAACAGGAAGATCTAGAAAATGGTGATCAAAAACTGCAAGAACAAAAACCCTAAAAACTGCAAAAACAAAACCCAAAAAAATGGTGATCAAAACCAGAAAATGAAGTGAAAGATCAACATGCACCAGATATTCGTGATCCTAAAGCTAAAAAAACATAGATCAGAAGAAATTATAGACATAAACTTGATTAAATGAAAGAAATTGGTTTGATCAACAAGAACATTCAAAAGCAAAAACAAAGAAAAAAACCTAAAACAAGAACATAAAATAAAGCTTAAAAAAGGCATAAGTTCAAATGGAGGTGTGTTTAGGGCTTATATAGTGGTTTAGGAAAATCTTAAACCACCCAAAGAAAAATGATTAAAACTACACGTGGTTCAGCTTGATATGTGAAGAAAATGTCTCGCTTGAGCTCATGTCAGATTCGAGATCAAATCGGGCAAAGTCGGGTGGTCGAGTCGACTTTCAGGCTGGTCAAGTCGAAGTCATTGAGTCAGTTGGTTTGGGTCATGTCCTGGTCGAGTCGGTGAGAGCTTGGTGATCGAGTCAGTTTCGTCTTTGAGTGGTCGAGTCGATTCGATTTTTGGCACGACAAGGAATCGATCAAAACTTGGTCATAGGCTCAATGAGTCATGGTCGAGTTGGCCTCGAGGTAACATCGAGTTGGGATTTTTCCGTGGTTGAGTCGGCCTTTAGGTAACATCGCGTCCGGATCTCGGGTCCTGATCGAGCCCAGCTCGGGTTCTGGTCGAGTGTTGCACTTGGCTAGGTCGAGTTGGTTCCGGGTTGGTTCTTTTTTCTCCTTCTAAAAAATTGCCATGATGTTCAGAAAATTCCCAAAGTACCTGAAATATCTCCAAAATGCACATGTATGCGAATGCCAATGCAGAACTACCTAAAAATGCAAACTTACTAAAAAAGAACTATGAATGCAACATGTAGACACCTAAATGAACCTAAAACGATGATAGATGGCTTCCTAAAACATATAAAATGCAAAGACATCACGACTCCCAATCGTCGTCTTCATCGTTTGCGTATGATGTATCTACCGGCGTTTCCACAATTCTTAGAGCCAAAATAAATATTTCTTCTCATTTACCGTGAGCTAGTTCTTTTTATTATTCCTCTTTTTGTGCAAAAGTTCATTGATTTAGTGTTTGTTTGTGGTTTTAATGTGGTATTTCACTCATACAAGATTGAATTTTAGTTTTATGGATGCTCAAAGTTTTGGTACCAACTTTTAGGGATTTAGGTTTTTATTTTGGAGGTTTTTTTTAATTAAACATTTGTAGAGATCATAATGGAGTTTTTTTGGCTAGTATGGGTATATTTTCAGTTTATTTGGTTCATGTAGGTACATTGTGATGATGTTTTAATGTGTTAACTTTAACATATTGAATATTTTTTTTTAACGTGGTGCTTGAGTAGCTGATTGTTATAAGGATTATTGTTATGACAACAACCATGGTAGTCGCAAAACAATCATAGACACAAAGTTGTCACAAAGAATATAGACCATTATGCGATTACATTGATGTGCTAAGTAGTTGTAAAATTGTAGCAAATATTTTGCGATTGATTAGCTACTATATTCAAAGTCCGAATCATCAAAAATATATAGGTCACAAAATGGTCAAAAACTATGTAATCGCATATGAGTTGTTATATTTTGCGACTACTTTGCCATCAATTGATTTCCTATACAAATTGATTTTCTATACAATAACAAAGTAGTCGCAAAATTTATGGTTGCATCGAATAGCTGCAAATTGATCGTAAAGTTGCAACTATTTTGAGTCTAAATACTTACGACTATTTTTTAATAGTCACAAATTAGTCTTAAATAAGTTATTTGCAACAATTTTGTGACTATTTTTCACTTATAAAACTCCTATTTTCTTGTAGTGTTATCAATCAATAACATTTGAAAGATTGGTTTGACCTAGCATTTTGTGTTTTTATACTTANTATTTGCAACAATTTTGTGACTATTTTTCACTTATAAAACTCCTATTTTCTTGTAGTGATCAATCAATAACATTTGAAAGATTGGTTTGACCTAGCATTTTGTGTTTTTATACTTAGTTTTTGGTTTTGATGATTGAATATTTTGTGTATTTCATAGTTAATGATCAAATTTGCTTGTCAATAATTTTTCATGTTTTAAATTTTATTATGTTTGACATATGTATCATTTAGAATCATTTAGGCATACATATAAAGAATATTCTAAAAATTAAAATCAAAAGTAAATCTAAAATCAAATAGTACTTGAGTAACCAAAGACGTTTCCAAATTATGCCTCACTTTTATCAATTTTATAGTTTATAACAACTTATTTATGTTGATTAATATTAAACTTTAGTTTGTAAAGTTAATAAAAAAATTGCACATAATAGTTTGAAAATTAATACTGTAAGGCCACATTCATCTTGTTGATTTCTAAGATTCAATTAAGTTGATTTGTGTTTGATCTTTTGCACAGATATTTACGATTTCATAGTTAAAGAGCATTTATAATCTTGATAAGAACAAACCTTGGATAATCTCTTCTTGTTGATAGTGAAGGTGTGGCTTCCATAGCCACCGAAATGTACCCTTGAGGTTGTAAGGAGAACTCGTAAATATCTATGCAAAATATCAAACAAAAATCAACTTAATTGAATCTTAGCAATCAACAAGATCAAATGTGGTCTTACAAGTGGTATCAGAGCTCACAGTTCTGTTAAATTGCAAGTTCAAATAAGAGTTTTGATCTTGCATCAGTAGTTCAATCACGAGAGATAGAAGACTCAAGAAATTTATTTGACCAAGCATCAAAGCAGTTTCCAAAACATAAAGCAAAAACAAGAAGAAAGTCAATTCAAGATCGTAACTAGTAACATCAATCCAAATAAGTTTAAGGTTTTAAACATCATTTGGTTTTGCGTATATGTACTGTGGTTGTTTTCTGTTTCTTGATTGTTTAACGGGTAAACTTCAAAAAGGAACAGTCATGGATCCAACTCCAAGGAGATTTGAGATGGAAAAGTTCGATGGAAAATGTGACTTTGGAATTTGGAAGTACATAATGATGGGTCAATTAGAGATACATGGTCTCTTATTAGCTTTAAAGGAAGTTGAGGAAACTCTAATTGTGTTAGAGAAATCTCAACCAAAAGAAGATGACAAACCCAATATCAAGAAACTGGAGAAGGATCTAAGACTTAGAAATTTGATCAGCTTGTGTTTAAGTGATATCATTTTAAGAAACGTAATGCATCAAAAGACAGCACCAGGAATGTGGAAAGCATTGGAAAATGATTATCAAACCAAGTCTCTCCCAAATAGAATTTACCTCAAACAGAAATTCGCACGCTTCAAGATGGATGAGGGAAAATCAATAGAGGAGAACTTGGATAATTTCTTGAAGTTAATAGCAGTTTTAGAAAATCTAAACATAACTTTTCCTGATGAGGGTCAAGCAATTCAGATCCTAACAAGCTTGCCCCCAAGCTATGACCAACTAGTTCAGACATTAAAGTATGGCTCAAGAAAGGACTCCTAGACCACATAAGCAGTTATTAGCTCAAGATACGCTAAGGAAGTGGAACTCAAGGAGAAGAGAATTTCGTTAAAGCCAAGAACAGGTGTAGAAGGTCTAATAGCTGAATCTAAAGGTAAATATCAGAGAAGCAGAAAGGATGAGGCATATCAAAACTTTGTAGATTGGAAAGCACTAGTAGAAAATCAAACTGAAAAGAAGCTGAAATGTCTTAGAACTGATAATGGGCTGGAATACTGTAATGCATTGTTTGATTCTTTGTGTAGAATGACAGGTATCAAAAGACATAAGACATGTGCATACACACCCCAGCAAAATGGAGTGGCTGAAAGGATGAACAAGACTATCATGAACAAAGTTAGAAGCATGTTAGCTGAGACATGTTTTGAAAAAAGATTTTGGGCAGAGAGAGCATCCACTGCTGTTTACTTGATAAACATGTCTCCTACCTCAGCCTTAAACTACAAGATTCCATAGGAAATGTGGACAGGAAAGGAAATGGATATTTCATATCTACGAAGGTTTCGTTGTGTTGCTTATGTACACATTATGCAGGATAAAGTGAGTCCTAGAGCAATGAAAAACTACTTTATGGGTTACCCGCAAGGGATATAAGGTTTTAGAGTATGGTTACCAGAAGAGGCCAGATGAACAGTGAGCAGAAACATGATGTTCCAGGAAGAAACAGTGCACAAAGAAGATATACAAGGTAAACAGTCAAAGAGGCACAAGAATTTAACTGTAAATCAGAACCATGCTCAACCTCAAGGAACATGAACTAATGATCAAGGTGGAGATGAATCAGAATCCAAAGAATCATGAACTGGATCAGAAGATAATGGGCATATCAAACAAGTAGGTGATTCTACAAGTGAGACAGAAGACCTAAGTAACTACATGTTAGCAAGAGATAGGGTCAAGAGAGAACACATGCCACCATCAAGATTTGAAGATGCAGACTATCTGGCATATGCATTAGCTTGTTCTGAAGACATTGAAATAGAAGAACCTAGAAGTATTGGAGAAGCTAAAAGGAGTAAAAACTGGGCAAATTGGTAGATTGCCATGAATGAAGAAATTGAGTCACTAAATAAGAATGATACATTTAAGTTAGTTCCCAGACCAGAAAAACAGAAGCCAGTTGGATGTAAATGGATTTTCAAATGGAAAGAAGGAATTCCAGGAGTAGAAGGACCAAGATTCAAAGCCAGAGTAGTAGCCAAAGGGTTCACACAACTTGAAGGGGTTGACTACAATGAAATTTTTCACTAGTTGTCAAACATGTGTCAATAAGGATTATCCTATCAGTAGTTGCCACCTTCAACTTAGAACTAGAGCAATTAGATGTGAAGACTGTGTTTCTACATGACTCATTGGATGAAACCATCTATATGAACCAACCAGAGGAATTTATTTATCCTAAAAGGAAAGATCATGTGTGGCTATTGCAGATATCTCTCTATGGTTTAAAACAATCTCCAAGACAATGTAATCAGAAGTTTGATCAGTTCATGAAGAGTCAAAAGTTTCAAAGGAGTTCCTATGATTCATGTGTCTATAGAAATGGCAACAACATTGAAAACATAGTTTACCTACTAGTCTTTGTAGATGATATGTTGGTTTGCAGCTAAGGACATAAAAGAAATTCAAAAATAAAAGGAATAGTTGAGCATGCAGTTTGAAATGAAATATTTGGGTTCAACTACAAGAATCCTAGGAATGGAAATAGTTAGAGATAGGAAAAATAATATGGTAAGACTAACACAGAGAAAGTATCTAGAAGACTTTTGGTATGAACGAAGCTAAGTCAGTAGTTACACCTACAAATTCCCAATTTAAATTGAGAAGTTTGACTGATTTAGAGTGGGAATCAGGAAGTGATTTCATGAAGTCAGTTCCCTATGCTAGTGATGTTGGGAGCATTATGTTATTCCATGATTGGCACACACCCTGACTTAACTTATGCAATTTGTTTGGTTAGTAGATTTATGGCCAAACCAAGAAGGTCTCATTTGTCAGTTGTAAAGTGGATTTTAAGGTACATTAAAGGCTCATCAGATGTGAGTTTAATTTTCATTAAACAAGATGAGAAGATGTTAATTGAAGGTTCTACAGATTCAGATTATGCTGCAGACCTAGACAAGCGTAGGTTTGTATCTGGTTATGTTTTTTAAGTGGGTGGAAATTTGGTTAGTAGGAAGTCCAGTCTTCAGCATGTAGTGGCATTATTCACCACAGAAGCTGAGTACATGGCTGCAACAGAAGCTACTAAGGAAGATTTATGGTTAAAGGGGTTTTGCTCAGAGTTGGAGTTTATTCAAGATAAATTCAAACTTCATAGTGATGTACAAAGTGCAATAAGCTTAGCAAAGAATAGTGTATATCATGGAAGAACTAAGCATATAGAAGTCAAGTTTCATAAAATCAGAGATTTGATAAGAGATGGTGAGATGGAGATTCATAAAATTCATACATCAGAAAACCCATCGGATATGCTTACCAAGAGCTTACCTGGAAAGAACTTCGAGAAGTGTTTAGTGCTTCTCGGGGTCACATCTCTGTAGTTCCAAGTGGAGCTGGTTATGAGCTAAGCCGGTTGACTTGGTCACCTCGCAACAAAGAAAAGTGACATCAGTGAGTGTCACAAGAAAAATCAACAAAGGTGAAGGTATTATATCTGAGAGATTCAGAAAGATGGGGGAGCTAAAGGGTTACCTTGCAGATCCAGGTTTGTGGTTTTCATCAGAAGGGTTTCTCAGTGAAGATAAATGCATGCAAGGAAGAAGGAAGGATCGAGTNAAAGGTATTGTATCTGAGAGATTCAGAAAGATGGGGGAGCTAAAGGGTTACCTTGCAGATCCAGGTTTGTGGTTTACATCAGAAGGGTTTCTCAGTGAAGATAAATGCATGCAAGGAAGAAGGAAGGATCGAGTTAGCTGAAGGATCTTTAACAGAGAAAGGAAAATCAAAGTTTGTACTTCAAAGAAAGTAAAAAGATTACCTGAAGATTCTTGACCTTGCCAAAATTCGGTAGGTTCAGGTTTGGGCGATTACAAACAAAGAAAAGGTCTGGAAACCTTCACAGGAGATGAACAGTCGATAGGTATTAGGGTTTGAGACAATACGCGACAAATGTGGAGTTTGTGAGTTGAGTTGTCGGGTTTTGCTCATTGGTTTGGGCTTGCATAGGTTTAAGGTATGGGCTTAATTGTTTCAGAAAAGGGTGGAGTTATTTGGGCTTGTTTCTCTTGGGCCCAGCTAACAGAGTCAGTTAAATATGTTGAAACAGATTTATATCTGCTTTGAGTTAGAGAGTATAATCATTCTTCAAGTCTTCGTCCTCTCTTCTTCTTTATCTTCTTGTGAGTTGCTTATGAGTTCGTCAAGATCTAAAAGAAGCTGCAAGATTAAGTGATAGAGAGACTGAGTTCATAGTTAAAGATAAATTGTAATCTTGATAAGAACATACCTTGTATAATCTATTGAATATTAGCAATCAACAAGATCGAATGTGGCCTTACAAATACAAATTATAAAATATGTATTCTAAGTAGAGTCGATCACGTGATCTTGAGTGAAGCAACCAATAAGGATTATGATTTTAGATTTGGTTATATATTCTATTTGCAAAGTCAACCACCGAGTCATATATCAAGTACGATTTAGTCATTTCAGCGGCTACGTTCCTATTTCATTTTCTTTCTTCTTAAGTCTTAAATATATAAAAATGTTTCGTGAAAAGTAAGGAAGTATATAATAAGTATTTAAATTACAATTTAAAGCTCGTGTGTATTTGACCGAAGTAATATCCACTCTGGAAATATTCCCGCGTATATTTGATCAAAATCTCAAAGATATTTAAGTAAATAAAAAGCCATGAAAGACAGGAGTTTTTAATATTAGATAAATGATTTATCATGTGATGTATTTATTAGCTTGTAGTTAGTATCATGAACCTATAATGAAAGTATATTATAGGGTGGATACGTTTTAAATGCTTATAGAGAAATTATGGAGTTAGATGGGTTGTTGAGGAAAGGATTAAAAAATCCACATTAGAAACACCAAATTTTTCTGGTATGTTAGACACATCTAATCAATCATTATAAAAAGGATGTAGAGATGATTATTCGTCGTTATCATTTCTAAATAGGTTGATGAGGATAAAGATAAACTATAATTTAGTTCAAAAATGTGTTAATGTAATAGTTAATTTTGTGACGAGTATCTTATCAGAAGATAATATTATTTCAGTTTCATATTATGAGATACAAAAATGTAGACTTTTATAGCTCATATTTTCGGGTTGGGCTTCTGAATTGGGCCTGCAGAAGAATGACAAATATCTGTTAGCATCTTGGGCCATATTCTCATTTAAATTTTCTCAGCCCATTAACCTGTTAGTTATATAACATAGACATTGATATAATCTTCTTCTTCGACTTAGTAGAGAGTTTGGAGCTGCCATTGAAGAGGTCAAGTGAAGCTTCAAGATTATCTGCTGCTTGGATCAATCCACAGGAGGTTTTACATCGATCGTTTCACTTCTCTTGATTCCCTGCTTGTTCAAGCTGTACAAGTAGAATAGGGATTAGATTCTTGCGATTTGATTCAATCTTTGTAATCGCTTAATTAGTTGAGATTTCAAGCTTTTCTGAGTTAGTGGATTGGAGAGTAAGAGACTCTCCCCCCAGATGTACCTTAATTGGGAACTGGGTAAACAAATTGTCTTTGCATTT